>JAVYIG010008501.1:0-88749 GCA_035222895.1 Strongylocentrotus droebachiensis
ATCAAGGCTTTCTCAGACCAACCCCAGTCCTTTGCTGCAGGGCTGTGTAAGCTAGAGAGAGTGATGAGAAACCTGTTTGTCAGGAAGCTCTACCTCTGGCCCAGGTGAGGTCTTCAAGCACTGCTCGTTGCAATGATCTATTCATGTTTTGTCTCTGTAATATTGATTGTGGGGTGTTTTAGCATAGAATTTATGACATTTTTTGTCTCCTTTTTTTGTTTGAGGCATTAACTTCTGATTATTCATCATGACAAGCGAGTAAGTCTTGATAGGAAAGATTAAAAACGATTTATTGTTTATTTTCACCAATATACTTGCATTTGGTTAAATATTTGATGAACATTACTGGAAGTTTTTGGAACAACCATCGAATCCAAGGCAGTAAAGATTTAAGCATTGCGTATTTATGTTTGTATCATTTACATATTCCTATAAAATAAAATAAATTATGTTATTTTACAAATTCTTTCAAAACTTTTACTATGTTATGAGCTACAGTCCTGATAATGATGCATTAACATTTTAAAAGTTAAGGGGCTTTCACACCGGGCCTTGCGTAGAGTTGCGTAGAGTTGCGTAGAGTTGCGTAGCGACTACGCCGATCGTACGCAACCCTACGCCGATCGTACGCAACCCTACGCAACTGTACGCGGAGGGACGCGAATGGGTACGCGAGATGAACGCAAAAAATTAAACATGTTTAATTTTTTTCGCGTACCTTCGGCGTAGACTTTACTACGCAACTGTACGCCAAGCCTACGCAACTGTACGCCAGGCCTACGCAACTGTACGCCAAGCCTACGCAACTGTACGCCAGACCTACGCAAATGTACGCCAAGCCTACGCAACAATACGCTACCCTACGCCAGTCCGACGAAGCATTAAAAACGTATGGTGTAAAGATTTTTTTTGGTATATACCTGGATGTAAACTTGGCAGGTATTGATCATTGATCATTCTTGCTTGTTATTCTGTTTGTACTACTACAAGGTATTTCAGACTGACATGTTTTTTTTTGTTATGGTTTATTCAATTTGTGATAATTGACATCTCAGGCTGTTGATATAATAAACAGAGATAAGATTCATAAACTGATGCCTCATGCGAAAATTTTATTATGTTTTGTGGAAATCTGTATGTATTTGTGTCGGTTTGTTTGCTTGTATGTACGTTTGTTGTCCTGTTTGTATGTTTGTATGTTTGTAATATAATTTTGTTTAATTGAAATGAGCAAAGAAATAATTTTTTCTCACTCTGTTAGTGAGACTGAGTGAGTGTGTATGTCAGAAGTATTTCTTTAAATTTAATAAATGACTAACATTTATATCATTACATTGTCACACACAAATACGCTACGGACCAAGGACAACAGATATCGTCTTCAAACTTTCAGGAAACTGTTATGAAATGATATTTTACAAATGAGTGAAAGAAAGAGATATGGTCAACAAATATCAGACTTCTGTCCACATTTATTCACAAATCAAAATAAGCGCTCTCTTTTGTTGGCGTTTTGAGGTATCAAATCACATCACGTGACCTTACAATGTTCATCAAAAGAAAGTTCATATATTACCCTTTTGAATGATACATAGTACAATAATGTAGTACATCAAAAAAAATGTCTGCATTTTTTGGAAAATAAAATCTTGAACAAATTAACATTACTGCAAAATAACCTCAGCAGTTGCTAATACCTACTAAAAAATCTGAAAAATTAACGGTCAAAAACGTGTACCAAATGCCACTTTTTACTTATGGCAGGTTTATAAATGTTATTTTCTGCACTCACTATTTTACGCAAATTGGCGTTTCAGCCCTATTTCACGCATGCAAAAGAGACCCACTGGCCCTTGGATGTCACAGTTTGTCAGAATGTTATTATTATACTAAGATCAAGTTATGTTCACATGTAATAACATGTACAATTCTTTGTACATTGCACAGTTCATTTATAAAATAAATTGAACTGTCTTTTTAACATATTTTTTTATTATATATGTTTATAAAGCGCCAATGGCTATACTCGCGGCTCCTACGAGCGTCTATTGCATTTTACATGGCATTTTCTCCCACAGTAAGCAATCGTACGCAACCGTAAGCAACCCTACGCCAGGCCTACGCAACCGTAAGCAACCCTACGCCAGGCCTACGCAACCGTACGTAACCCTACGCCAATTGCCTACGCCGAAGGTACGCGGTGCCTACGCACAGGGTACGTAACTATACGCCGATCGTACGCAAGCCTACGCAGGGACTACGCCGAAGCATCAATTTATTCATGAGTACGCAGCTTAACTTCGGCGTAGTCGGTACGCAACACTACGCAACTCTACGCAGATCCGGTGTGAAAGGGGCTTTAGGTAGCTCAAGTATCAAATTGCCTGAATCTCAACTGACTTTTCTTTTGCAGGTTCCATGCAGCAGTACAGGCATTGATGGACAGACACAAGGTATAGTAGCTCAGTCAATCTCATCAGTCAGTTAGTCACACAATCAGGAATGATTCAGATTGTATTCATGAGCATGTATGTGCAGTCAGCTTTTATAGTTCTCTACCCCCCCCCCCCCCCCCCCCCCCTGTTTGATACTAAACTTTGTCCATTTTCAGTTTTTGAAATGCTTGATTGTGAGCAGATGTCATGCATCCTTCTGTCTCAAACTCTGCACTTGTCTTCTGTTAACATTTCAAGAGATTTGCCCATAGGCAGCCGCTAGAATGTATTCCAAGCATTGAAATGCGTGTACCAGATGGACTGTACAGTATATCAAAGAACTGTTGAATTTCAAACTTAATCAACACAATCGCAACTTGCGCAGTACCCGAGATACTTTGTTGCTACAGATCCCATCTATCAAAACAAAAATAACGCTACGTGATGGAGCATTTGCTTGTGCAGCCCCAAAACTCTGGAATAACTTACCATTTGAAGTCAAGAAATCACCATCTGTGAATATCTTTAAATCAAAACTGAAAGCACATCTTTTCAATTAACTGTAAATCTAAGCATATCAGGAGCTCTTGTAGCGTAGTAGAATATATACTTATTGTTGGATAGTTTCTGCGTTCTATAAATGTATTATTATTATTATTAATATTATTGACAAGAAAATAATTTACCAATATTTTTCTTTCCACCAAATTCTTGTATTCTCAATTTGTTTTCTCTCTTGTTTGCTTATTCAAGCCTGAGGTGATAGAGCTGCAGCTGACGATGACCCCTGCCATGGTATCCATTCAGATGTCTATACTAGATATCATAGGAGCATGCATCAAAGAGGTCAAACAGGTCAACCCATCGGTAAGTCATTCTTGAGGATCACCTTATCCTTGTCTCAATACTAAAACCAATTTGCTTGTTTGAAATCCTGGTTGAAATTTGTTTTGTTCAACTTGCAAATTGTGAAGCACCATGGCTCTTTGTTGTTCAGTTTACTTGACTTCCACAAGAAGCCACTTGTAATTGATGATTATACTTAACCTTTAGAGAGCAGTAAGATGATTTGACTTGTAGTATTTGTTACATATACAAATCACCTAACCACAAGTTTGGCTGTAGCCGTCACCTTGTAGTAACCCTCTAATGTTTCTTTGTATCCCGATAGTTGGACTCTGATGATCTGACCGTTGAGAATGCCATCGGTAAGAAGTCTCTAACCAATGTCATTAGAAGGCAACTGGATCCTATCTGGCACACACTGGTAAGTATACAATCACTTCTATTGCCCATGTCAGTAATTCAATACCCCAACAGCAATTTCATTCAAAAGGGAAATGGGTTGAATTAGAATAAGACATTGCAAAAACTTCGAATGTAAGCACTTCTTTGTGTTGCTACATGTCTCACATCTCTTAGAAAATACGTCAAAGCAGCATTATGGTTACAGTGGTCATGATTATCTCTTTTACGTACGTACGTACCTCATACATATTCATGTATGTGTTAATTATGCGCATGAGCAGAATGAGGAGATGAGGTAAGATTGATTAAAAAACCATGATCATAGTCACACAGATAACACGTGGTTTGTTTGGTGCTATTTTGAGTTTTTGTGTGTTGTGAGGTGCAGGAGGGTTTAGTTAAATATTGTAGAATCATCTAGTTGTGATAAGAGGGTCTTACATATTCATCCATTCTTTCTTTTTTCACTCAGTCCTCCAAGACGAAGCAACTTGTCAGTGACTTGAAGCTCCTACAGATGCTTCTGTTGTAAGTATGATAGTTTTGGAGGGGTTCTCATTTAATTTCCATTTCCATCGTGTCATTAATTATTTTTAGCTCAGTAGTCAAAAGGAAGGTCTATTTGTTTGTTTTAGGAAATGCAGGTAAATAGTCAATATCAAGGGAAGTGGAAGTAATTAACTCAATAGAATCTTGGATCTGAGTAAAAGGGGAAAAATAAAGAGACTCTTTTATTTGACAGGGATGGTTTTTTTTCTTCCTCAGGCTGGGAGGTTATTGAATACAGTTTATATGACATGGGGGTGTTTCACAAATATTAAGATCGACTTTAAGTTGGATTTAACTATGACAGGCCATTCATGCCACTGGTTGCTCTCACCATTTACTGGCATTGGTCTCTCAAGGGAGGTACAAATTATTAGTCACATATCTACAGAATATTTATTTTTTGATAATTCATTATTGAAGGAATTTGTTTAATCTACAGATCATAATGGTGAGAGCAAAATGTGGCATGAACGACCTGCCATATTTAAGTCCAACTTAAAGTTGATCTTAGTCTTTGTGAAACACTCCCCTGGTCTTATTGCATTGAACCTTATTTAACTTGTATGACTTGTGTTTTATGCTAATTCAAAGAAAGCTAAATATGTGATTTACTGCTGTTCATTTTATTTTTGCAGCTATCTGACTCAGTATGATTGTGTGACATTCTACAACTTCCTCAAGACTCTAAGGTAAAATTTAGAACTATGTGATAAAAAATTCAGCCACTTGCCTTTGCAGATATGAAGGATATTCAAGCCCCACTGCACTACTTGTAGCTGCTTGCACCCTCTATACAGCCAACAATGCCTAAGCGCTACCTGTTGATCCCCATGATGCCCTTTTTCTTATGTTATTTGAGAGCTGATTTGATGAGATAATCACCTGCCAGTGACCTTGCAGGGAGGTCTAATCCCTCCATGCCAAACTAGTGCAGAGGGGCTATAAGAGAAAACTAATTTTGTTATAGTATAACCTCAGATGCATGCACCTATTTGCAATAAGTGGTCTGAGGTAATCTTTTTATTATGGTGACAAGAAACATTAGTAACAAGATGAGACAAATGGTAATGGGCTGCTTCCTGGGTGATTCAAATCATTCCTTCCTTGCCAGCCAATTTATTATTGCTTTAGCATATTATGTAAACTTGAGAAATGTTGGCATGATTTAAATGCTTGCAGTTTAGGATTTACTGACAACCAGGAGCTGGTCTGTAATAGAGAAAGTCTACAATCAGAAAGAAATGAGGGGAGTCACACTCCCAATAGTTTCTGTACACTTAGATGAAAAGAAATTATTGGTTTTGCAGATCATGAAATTCCAGTTGGTCAATAGCAAATTGCCTAAGAAGTAGGAGAACAAATTTTTGAGAATTTTGGTCAATAAAACTAATTGATAATGTCATCATCCGTGTGTTTACAGAGGAAATGAGCGTGCTATGGCTAACAATACAGGATGGTTGTTCTTGGATGCTGCAGAGATGATGTTTGTGGTAAGGATACTGCTCATTGTCATACTAGCGATTAGAACCAATCCAAGATGGCCCTGATTTTAAACTAATGTGATAGGAAGAGCAATTTTCTTGTGCCATGAAGGCAGTTTTTTGTTTGATGCGGATTTGCTTGCTATGCCTCATTTTCCAATGTTTATAGTACAGTACATTTGATTCGAATGAAAGCGGGAAAATGGTTTGTCTCTTTGACTTTAAAGTCACAAAATCCCAACCCAATGACTCGCTCATAAGATCAACACAATTTGAGTAGCTGCTGAACGAAACCCAGGTTATGAAATTTTAAAGTGTGGAGAGATATTGTAGTTCGTAGTAAATAGTGATCCTTTTCTTATGAGTGAGTTACATGTTATCATATTAAATTGGTATGTACCGGTACATGTATAGAAATATATATTTTTGTACATCGGCAATAGGATTCTTGTCGTGAACTAAATATAACAGTGTTGTACTACCTTTAGTAACGTAATGCTTTGTATGTTTTACCTTACAGCATGCCAAGAGGAGGATCTATGGAGACCCATCAGACACTAAAAATAAGAAACAAAAGACAGACAAGAAAGAGACTGCTACCAACACCAAGCAGACACAGAGAGGTAACAAGTAAATATTAGTAGAACAAATTTCTGAGAGATGGTTACAAACAAGTGTGGCCTGTTGCACTTTTCCTTATGATGTCTATATGGCTCTCTCTCTCTCTTTCTCTCCATCTCATCATCTCTCTCTCTCTCTCTCTCTCTCTCACCCCCCTCCCCTCTCCCTCTCACTCGCTGTCCATAGTTTCTATGTTTCTTCTATCTGTGTTTTTATATCGTAATTGTATCTCTTCAGTAAACCAATCAATCATTGAATGAATTGCATGTCATTGTACTACCTGTATATTATGATTCTCTGCATTGATTGCAGTTTGTGTGTTTTCAAAAAGTGGCCCTTTTGGTGCATATGTGATCCTGGGGGTGTTTCATAGAGCTGTGCGTAAAGTAAAGTTACAAATGACTTTACAAATGATTTGAATATGAAGAGCCAAAAGGGATGCCCAAAGTTTTTCCTGACATTTTAACAAAATATCACTGTATTTCCCATAATCTCAATAAAATGGTAGCCCAAAATACACTTTGCATTAAAAAGTTTTGTTAATAACGATAAGGTTTATCTACATTTGCATATCTCAACTTTAGGTTATGCAATTAAAAGGATTGAGAATCACATATAGCTCTTCATATTCAAGTCATTCGTAAAGTCATGCGTAACTTTACGCATAGCTTTATGAAACACCCCCCAGCTCCGTATAGCCTATTGAGAGGGTTCTCTGTTTGACCTGTAATTCTTGTATTTCTTTCAGCCCTTCTGTTAGAGGAGAATCCTAAGTGGAGGATGCTTTCTGAGGTCCTAGAGGAGATCAGACAGGAGAATACAGGAGGTTTGTCTTTATCAATTTTTTTTAAATTGGTTTTCAGGGGGATTTTGTCTTCTGTTTCTGTCTTCCATTTATTGTAACTAAAGTGTATATTTCACCTTTCATATGATACTTGAGGACAGAAATATTAAGTTTTGACCAAACATCAATGTATTTCTGCCATGGGTATTTTGTGTGACTTTGTTTCTCCTACTTGATATTTGTATGAGGAGGATCACCTGTCCAGTGACAAGGCCGGTGCTTTAAACCAATTTGAAAACCATGTTGATTCTTTTAGAGCCTAGTCTAAGGCATAAATCCTCAATTACTCCGTCCCTGAAATAATAATAATAATAATAATATTTCATTTTTATATAGCGCTTAATACAAATGTCTCTAAGCGCTTTACAAATATATTATTACCCCGGTCATTGGATTCAGTGCTTACCCGCACACAATGTGTGCACCATCTCCACTCCCTGGGGAGCATTCCAGCCAGGCGTTACATGATGCTCAAAAACTGTTTGACCAACAATGACGGTCGCATCCTACCGGGTACCCATTTAACACCTGGGTGGAGAGTTGCAAGTGCAGGTTAATATCTTGCCAAAGGATATTAGTGCCGGGTCGGGATTCGAACCCTCGACCTTCGCATCTCCAAGTCAAGCGCCTTAAACCACTCGACCACGACACCACGACAATAGAAGTCATAGGTCCCTCAATTGAACAGATTTAGGGTTACGGGGAAAAATCCTAGCCTGGCACTAATGTCCCTGGGCAAGACAATAATCCATATTTGCCACTCTCCACCCAGGTGTAAATGGGTACCTGATATATGAGAGCGCTACGTATTTGACCGGGGTAATAATGTTTGGAGCACCAGGAGCATCATCGCATGACAGACATGTGCTTTATATAAGAAGCCACCATTATAATTATTATCATTATTATGATTATGTATTCGCAAGCTGGGTAGAATATACTCGCAAGATTAAATTCATGGATTGGCAGTAATATGTAGCCTCCATAAACTGTTTCTCCTGATCATGTAAATCATAGATACCTCAGGGCGTGTGTTGATCTGTGCCAGTGATGATAGGACGTGTGCCCAGCTCAGGGAGTATCTCTGTGATGGTTCATATGCTCTGCTACAGAGACTCTATCAGAAGACGCTTGGAGCAGGGCAACCATTTACTGCTACTGCTGCTCAGGTAACTCTCCTGGAATTTTCCTAGTTTTTGAATTACAATTCGTTTGTGGTATTTGGAGTGCATCAGCCTGATCATGGCAAGATGTAGAAAAAGGGTCAACAGAAAAAGAAAAATCATAATCTTAGGTGACGTTACTGAAATATAACACTATTTTGGAAGAGAAAAATGAAATAAAACATTGTGATAAATTGAAGTTTGTTCCAATAATACAATTGACATGCTTTTTCAAAACAATATTTTGTAAGGTTTTTGGCATTTGAAATATTGTGTTCAGTTGAGAAAACAGAGATGACAGGTGATTAAGATGAGCTTTGTTCAACAACAACAAAACAAAAAATAAAAAGGAATGTGATAAAAACGCTTAAATCTGTGACCATTACTTTCATTATTAGGCTTCAGGCTCATCAACCTCCAATGTAGGAGGGAGAGATGCCAGAGGAAGGGGCAAAGGTGAAAGGTCAGGATTAGGAAAGGTCAAGAGGAAGCTGGAAGATGATGAAGTGACCCTGACCCAGATAGCAAGGAAAGTCGGCCGTCTGGAAGGTGGACAGGAAGAGGAGGGTGAAGGTGATGAGGTAAGCACAAAGGAAAAATTCGTACCCCCGTATTATTTGATCGATTATCCGTTATAACCGGCTGGCAATAAGCCTAATTTACTGTTGCCTTAGACAGCCAATCAGAGCTGCACATGCAGTAATGGTGCTATGCTTACCCAATTGTCTGTGTGTTATAAGATATAAAAATGTAAAGGGTAGTATGCCTAAAGCGCTTAAAACACTTCTGCGGTAAACTGCTGCAGTTTACTGCAGCGTAATTTTCATATTAGGCCTATTAAAAAAAAGATGTTGTATTGCCCTTTGCGACCGACCCAAAAATCTTGAAATCTATGGTCAGCTCTTAAAAAAAGTTTTTTGTCTTAGAAATATCAGCTCAAAGAGGGAGTAAAAAATATCTAAAATATGTCAAAATAAATAAAGGTTTTCCGACCGACCGACCCATGTTTTGCCACCTAAAGGGCAATACAACATCTTTTTTTTTGTTAGCCTTATAAGCATTGCTTGCCTCTCATCCTTTCCGTGTATCATCTACACTTGTATTCATGTTTTTCTCTCAGGATGATTCTCAGAGAGCTAGGATCCCTAGTACCAGATCAGTGGATGTTGATGATGAGATAGAGATATCATCAATAGAAGCATACTACAATATTGAGACCACACCCATAACGGTCATACACCCTCTCCATGGTTGCAGGTAAGCTCTTTAACAGAATCTTACATGAATCAGAAATTCAATTATATTTGTGGATTGAGATTGATCTAAAGCCACATATCTCGGTCAGTGTGTGTGTGTGTAATTGTTTTTTTTGTACAGATGTGTATCAATCAGATATGATTATTTACGCCTAGGGACTGACCTTTAAAGTCACCATCTGAAAGACGTGACTCAGTTTCGAACCTCTGTCCTCGGCTGAATCAGTTTGTAACCTCCATTTTTAGCTGGATTACAGGCGCACGCCACAACACCTCGTCAAAAATTAAAGAAAGTAGTCTTGCACACTGGCTGACCAGTGTAATTGCAATATATCCTTCATGACTTTCTGGCATATATTTACCAAGAGTGACACAGTCAAAGGATCTGATCCTTTCTCCATTAACAAAACCAATTACTAATTTTAGCAAGCGAGAATGAATCTACCGACCACCTTATTTTAGGTGTTTCCAACTTGCTTGCAAGTTTTTTCCATGCATGATCATTATGTCCACTAGCTCATCTAGACTTTTCCTGAATCTTTTTCATGGATGAACATTTACAGCAGGTAGTATAACTCAAGTGTTTTGACAGACGTAGCTGTGGAAAACATTCTAAATTATTATCTTTCATATCATTTCAGAGATCCCTACAGTTTGACAAAGACCCTACATGAGCTAGAGCCAAGATATGTTATCCTGTATGATGCAGAGATACAGTTTGTCAGACAACTAGAGGTGAGTGAAACAAAAACTCCCATATAATGAAAATGATGTCCACTATTAATAAATAAAAAAAATAGTAGAAATTTACTAACAGCAGGTGGTTTTCCTGTAAAAAAGAAAGAAAGAAGGGAACTCATGTGAAATTATAATTGTAGCAAGTTTTCCGTTCCCTCAGTCCTTTTAATCACTTGCATCACGGTCACTGCTACCATCCAATTCACAACCTCTCTCATCATTTAAGCGTTCATTTCCTGTTATTTAAAACCATTTTGTCGTCATTATCATCATCTTCAATCTGTCAATAATGTTGCAACTTTTCAGAAGTAACTGCCATGTCTACTAATCTCAGCATGTCATTTAAATACGCTAATTTTGTCAGTGTAATCATCATAGTTATCAATATTTTCCTATTGGCATTACAGTTGAACTATGTTAATGATATATGATTATTTTGCAAACGTATTCATTTGTGCCGCGTCTATTATTTCTGTGTTATATCTTTCTAAATGAACTATGGAATTTCATTTAACCGTTCTGTAAAACGTTATGCTTTTTAATGTAAATATGTTCATGTTTATTCAGGGCCCCATGGAAGACCACTACTTATTGATGAATGGGCTACCCTGTCAAAAGATTAGAAATAAATAAATAAATGAATAAAATCACCATTGTGGCTAACATACTTGTGAATTAGCGTTACATGTATCTTGATTGTTTGTACAGGTATTCAAGGCCTGCAGACCTAACCATCCTCTTAGAGTATACTTCCTCATCTACTCTGGATCCACTGAAGAACAGAAATACCTCACATCACTCAGATACGAGAAAAATGCCTTTGAGAATCTCATCAAAGAAAAGTCTGTAAGTAATACACTGTTTATGGTTACAGGCAGAAATAAATGTTCTGATGTCTTTCTTGTTAAATAACTTGAAATACAAACTTGATATCTCTAACCCTGTGGATGAGCTTTGCAGACACATGTTTTACTGCATTTACATGTACCTGTATACGTTTTGCTGGAATAGCAAGATTTTCCTAAGTTTTGACACATATATATTGCTCCAATAAGCTGATGAGAAGCTGATCAAGAAACAGAGAAATGCTTGTCAAAAGGTAACCCCAAAATGGATGCAAGGGTTCTTGTACTCCTGGACCCCATCTCACAAAGCTTGTCATCAGTGACAAATGACATTTTTTGTTATAAGCTACTGAAATCCTTGCTTCTGATTGGTTTAATTTATATCAGCAGATATGTCACTGATTTTTGTCATTTGTCATTAAAAAAAGGCTTTGTGAAACAGGTCCCTAGAGTTGTGAGAAATTAACAAGTTGTGGGGTGTCTACAAATTGTTATTCTCTTTGTGTGACTTAGGCCAAGTATATGAGTAGTTTCTTATCTTAAAATTTGAATAATCAAAGGAAGGATGGCTGATATGAATAAGGATGGGGTCTAGAGTGGCCATCAATCTTCCAACTTTTGTGCAAACCCAGTGGCCACTTCTGGCTTTCTTCATGCAGGAATATGATGAGAATATGAGGAGATATTTTCATATTATCTCATATTTAATATTTTTGTGTCTTGTCTCAGATTTGTATCAATCATTTAGTTGTAACTTCTTTCTTCTTATCTTCTCTCTCTTTTTATCTTCCTGTAACTGACTTGCCTTGTGTTATCTTTGTAATAAGTTTGTATCTTGTATTTATTTCGGGATCATTCTCATCAAGCCAACTTTGACTTTCATGATTCCCCACTTCCTTTTATCTTATGTTGATAATGAACAGACATGTATATACCTTTGATGTTTTTTAAAAGAGAGTGAAATAAGTAAATGAAATAAATAAAATGATGAAATTAATTGTCCTATTCTTCTTATACAGACTATGGTGCTTCCTGCAGATATAGATGGGAAGGATGACAGCGCTCGTGAGCTATCACGAGACCCGGCGTTACCCTCGGCGTCTAGTTCAAGGAATGCAGGGGGTCAAGCGGTGGTGACGCAAGGACAGAAAAAGGTTTGTGCCACTTAACCCATTGCCTACGGGAACCTGGTGGTCCCTGTATAAAGCCTATGGGACTTTGACAATCCAGTACTCAACAGGTTAATTTAGCACTGGGTGCTGTTTAAACTTGAATGATTAGACTTGGTGCGGACAATCAATTGCTCCAGATATTCAGTTTCCCAAAGTTTCGATTTAACAAATGCTGTCAAGTTTGTGAAAAATTGACCTTTTCCATGTAGTCTTTTCCAGGTTTAAAAAAAATCTGCACTGTGTATTAAAAAGCCTACTTTAATACACAGATCTTATCTATTGTGTTCATTCAGTACCGGTATATGAAATTAGAGATTAAAATCCCTAACCTATCACGACAGTACTCTTCACGTATGAAATCAATACAGTAGATAAACAAATGTGTAAATCAACATTCACACAATACAATACATTCTTTTAAAGCCAATTTTGCTAAGGTTGGCAGCATTTGCTAAATCATTTTTGTAACCAAATATCTATAGGGAAAGTCCTATGTGTTTCCCCGCACTGTTAGATCCAGATATTTGGCATAGAAAATGACTAGATTTTGGTATACCGGTACCTGTAAAACACATTTTCTGTAGATTCCAGCCCGAGTTACCTTTCGCCAGATATTCAACGGGTCAAAACATATTTTTGTTGATTGCAGATTATCGTTGACATGAGAGAGTTCCGCAGTGAGCTGCCATCTTTGATCCACAAGAGAGGTATCGACATAGAACCAGTCACTATAGAGGTAAGTCTAGTAGCTGTCATACATGTCAATCCATTCTTGATTGCAAGGCATCACAACATTTCCGGAAATCCAGGACATTGTATGGGAGAGGGGGATGTAATGCACCAGGCATCTGTTTGTGATTGATGTTTGGTGGCCCATAGTGAAATGTGTACATGTACGTGATTGAAATAAAACTGGATACCTTTTCAAAATGAACAAATCTTTGTTCATTATTTGATATTTGCTCAAGTGAGAGAATTTTTTCTACTATTATCTGAAATAATTAGCTGAAATAATGTAAAGGTGAGCTTTGGTAACGTGTAAAAGGGTAGTGAATTCCATCTGGACTGTTTTGCAAATGGCAATATTGCTGAACAGACGTGACATTTGCTTTTACACTTTTTTACAAAAATTGTGAAAAGCTATAATGTTTTAATGCTATCAGGTCAACTTCCCTAAGTAGAATCGTACTATCTATAATTAATTTCACACTCTTTATATTAGATTCCCATTATGAGGAGGTTGTGAGAAAGATTTGTCTTTTTTATGTCCAGGTTGGAGACTACATATTGACCCCTGACATCTGTGTAGAGCGTAAGAGCATCAGTGATCTGATTGGTTCATTGGCTAATGGTAGACTCTATAACCAGGCTCTGTCTATGACACGATTCTACAAGAGACCCGTACTACTCATTGAGTTCAACCCTAATAAATCATTTGCTCTTCAGGTATGTATGGATACTTCTTATTCTAGTAATGTGAAATCATTTTGATAACTCTGTTTAGTGTGGATCTAAGGCCTGTTTGATAACTTGGTACTTGATAGCAGCTCTTTATCTTTCGGCTCCTTCTACGTTTGACTTGGTATATTTGAATAGTTTTTGTGTAGTGTTTGAAATGCAACAGAGTCATTTTTAACTCTGTAGTTTTTCATGATTTTGAAATTCGCAGTGCGTATAAAGTTAGCTCATATTTCAAATGTGTTTTAGCTGCTGCATGTGAGTGTAATTAATCCTGTTGGTCATACTTCTCATTTTTGTCTCTCTTTACATCATAAATGACAATAAATTGAAATGAAATCAGTTTCTTCTTATCTAATATTGCTATCCTTATCTCTATTTCTCACTAGACCCAGTCCACCATGTCCAATGAGATCTCCTACCAGAACCTCTCCTCCAAGCTGACGTTGCTTACGCTTCACTTCCCTAAGCTTCGTATCCTGTGGTGTCCCAGTCCACACGCTACCGCAGAACTCTTTGAAGAACTCAAGGTAGAAAGAAACACAGCTCTACTCTCGTTTAGTTGTCTTCCTATCTGCCACAGCCCTCGTGAATTCTCACTCTCTTGCTCTCATTTATCTCTCATTCTTTTTCCCCTCACCTTATAGTTCCCCTTTCTTCTTTTTTCTTTCTGAATGTTTATCTTTAATTTCCGCTCTCCATGTATGCATATACATTGGTCTTCAAAATTTTGAAAGTGTTAAAATATTTATCCAATTTTATTATTATTTGTTTTTCTTGTAAATTTATAGATCACAAAATGAATAGTCTAATAGTCTTTCGAGTGTAAGCAAAAATGTGTTGGCTCAGTTATGTGGCCATAAGTTTGTGTATGGGCATTGTTTCAAGAAATTATTGTAATTTGCTTAAGGAAAGCCTTAGTTTGGGGGAATGCTCAAATAGCATGCTCTAACAAAATTCTTCATAAGAACATTTCCTATGAATTATATGTTCACACTTGTGTAAGAATTCCCTCATTTCACAAATCAGAAAGCAGTGATAGTATTTTCATGTTTTCAATATTTATATGAATTCTAAATTCATCATTTTCAGATTGGAAGATCAGAGCCTGATGCAGCATTAGCAGCTAGTATCACCGTTGAAGAGGAAGGAGCAGGAGAAGGGGGTGATGAATCATCCCCCCTCACCAAACAGATGTACAACCATGCTCCTTATGATATGCTGCTCAAGCTACCAGGCATCAACATCAAGAACTGTTGGTAGGTAGTACGAGTAGGCACAGAAATAGTGTGTTATGTTTCATATTTGGTAGGTAAGCAAGTCCAGAAGTATTGTCACACTCAAGATTTCATCTAGTTAGTTCAGATTTGATTGGTTGGGACCAGTATTACTTTTCTTCTTCTTCCAGGGCTATGGCTCCTTGCCCCTTTAAAGCATATTTTTTATAGGCAATTACGAGCCTCATCATCATGACTTATCTATGTAGGGATTTTTAAATTGATTGAATTAGGATTTGATGTGGAACTTCATAAAGTTTAAGTTTCTTACTGCTTGAAGTACAGAAGTGTCATATAAATAGTAACATAGAATTTTCAATAGGTTTTGAGGCTGTTGGTTAGGAAATGTAGTGACATAAGAAAGGCTTAAAAAAACTGCAATTTCAATAAAGATCTACATGACTATTGAGAACTGGTCAGATAAGATTTATATTTTCAAAATTCTGTATATAATATAATTGCAGTAAATCCCAAAATCCAGTCATAATCGTGCCGTAAGATGTGCACTTGTCAGCATACAACATTTGTTTTATTTATTGAGAACATATGATACTGTCGGAGTGCACTCGTTTACTGATTCACATTTATTTAATTGGCTTTGTTTTGCAGGCGGATCATGAGGAACTTGACGGACCTCACCGAGCTGGTCTCGTTGTCTCAGGAGCGACTAGGTGAGATCCTAGCACACCAAGGGAACGCCAAGTTCCTCTGGGAGTTCTTACACAAGGAAGGAGGAGGCGAGGCAGAGGGACCCACCAACAAACCAACAGGTGGTGGAGGGAAGTTTGCAGGGAGGGGTAGGTTTGGTGGGAGGGGTGGGAGAGGGTATGGCGGGAGCAGTAGAGGGTGGGCAGGAGGACGAGGAGGAGGGGGAAGAGGAGGAGGAGGAGTGGGAAGAGAAGGAGGAGGAGGAGGAAGAGGAGGAGGACGAGGGAGATGAGAATGACTCTCTGAGATAATGACGTTAATGTTTGACCAGCTTTCCCCATCATCGTTCATGTGATACATGCGCAACATCAGAAATTCAGGTATCTGTTGATCAATGAATTCATGCAGAGTGAAGCAAGAAAAGTTTATCATGCGACACCAGAAACCGAGCTCACAAGTGCACCTTTAAACACAAACCCTTTCACAACCATGATGATGAATTTTAAAGTCTTTCAACGGATTATAGCTCTTCATTGAATTATATCTTTACACCTTGAAAGGCCAAGTTTACAAGATGCTTTTGTATTAACTATTAATAAATAATTGTACATGCCAGAAGATAAGTATCATTGGATCCAAGCCATATAGATGATGAGGTAGATTTAATCAGTGGATCTCATATTTATCAATTATACATAATTATAGAGAGTGCCATACAAGGTTACACTATCGGTTGCACATTGATACAATTTTTGCTTTTCCTGCTATTCATGAATGAAGGATTAATTCCTTGTGAAATTGCCTAAAAGTTATCCATCAAATTATTATGAATTGTATGACCAAGAAAGGGGGTGCAGTACAAATTGTTTAGGTCATCGAAAATATTTGCTTTTTGTTCTTCAACTCAGAAAAAGATATTCAGTGTATGGATAAATGACCAACACAGATACACTTTTTGTTGATTCTAGAAAGGTTTGATAATTTCATATTATTATGTATATATAATTATTTGTTTTTGCAGCAATATGTGCACTTTTAGTGAAATATGTTTGCAATATATGTTTTTCATCATTTCTTTGTTACATGATTTGTAGTATCTATCATACATGTAATTATGTTTACATAATGTATGATTGTATTTGCAATCAAAGGTTAATAAAGTATATTGACAACCTTTTTTTGGCTTGTGACCTTTGTTAAATGTGCTGCCTGCCATGTTACAGTGTATCCTTTGGTCCTAAACGAGGTACATCTGCACCACATTACGTGCAACATCATCAAAACATCAACAAACAACCAAGAGTAACAAATGATTAGCATGTGTCCCTTTATTCTGTAATATCACTTGTATCACAAATCCAATACATTGTTGCCGTTATCACAGTTTGTGCTACAAGGCATACAGAAAAATATAGCGTTTTCTTTCCAAATGTGCACCACTATGACAGCCATTTTCGAACCTCGTTACTACAAGCAACATAAATTTAGAGATCCACTAGAAAGGTAGTTACAAACTCTAAAATCATTCCAATCCTTCCAAACATACATGTTTTCTTGTTTTTTCCTTCTTTTATACACTAATACAATGGTGACAAGTGGCATACTCGAGGCTTGGATACATAACAAACATTTTAGGCTTTTCTAAGCTCCTTCCTCTTTGAAAAAAAAGAAGAAGCTTTCTGATCTTAAGGTACTAATTACAGCAAAATGCCAAATCTGAATTACAATAAATTACTAATGATTTTACGAACCAAGAAGGCACCATTTTTTTACTTCATACTCAAGCCATCTACGAGATCACTTTGCTAATCATTTGAATAACCAAACCATACATGTATATGTATTCTCCTAACTGGTCACCATATTTTCCTGTGGATATCCACATTTGTAATCTTTCTTTCTCATATCTCTCTGTCCTCACCGTTTTTATACATCAGACTTCTTTCCCTGTTGTACATGTACATGTATCATAGCAAAGTCATCGCCTGCCTTATTTGCCTAACAGATTTCACATGTGGAATGTACTATTACAACTAAAAAAGATGGAAATTTGTTACAAGCTTTATAAAACTAGTGCACTGGATGAGTACAGATCACTAATATCAATACATCAAAATAAAACCAAGGCATATATATAAAACAAGAGATACAGTATGTACCATTCTGGGCCCCGTTTCACAAAACATGTCATCAGTGACAAATGACAGTTTTTGTTATAAGCTAGGGATATCCTAGCTTCTGATTGGTTATCAGCAGATTTGTCATTGAAAAAAGGCTTTGTGAAACGGGTCCCTGGTTCGGAGGTCAATGCAAGCTTTAAAGACTTTTTAAACAAGATGGAAATAAGGAAGCGAACAAATGGCCAGTGTATGCTCGTTTGCAAGAAAGGAATAAACAAACATGGGTTTTACTTTATAATTTAAATGTCAAGAGTTAACATGGACCCATAGGATTTCACCGACAACTCAAGCTAGGATTCTGCAAAATTGTAGAAAAAACAAACTTCTTTTACTTGCCTAAGAACGTTCCTTTTTTGCCTTTACTTGTATACATCTATCTAATTTACAATTTCCAACAGCTAATTTGTGAAAGAACTGATAGAAAACGATTGTATTGACATCAGGTCTTGACTAAATCATTAAAACACCATGCACTAACAATACAAAAAGAAAAATGACATCACTACATAAAAGGACTATTTACAGATGTACATGTAGATTTGCTTATTTAATGGAGTCTGAAATTGACTGCTCAAGAAACTATTTCTCACTTGCAGTAACCCCGCTCATGTAAACATTAATAATTTCTAAAGAAATAAACACTAATAATTAAAAAAACAGGTAATGATATAAGTTAATTTGCAAGTTCACAAAGTTACCTCCCCAAAATTGTTAAAAGCTTTCCAACTCTCTTCTTTCTTGCTCTGAAAGGTAAGCTTTCCAATCATCATAAATTACTATACCAAGAATACATGCATTCATCATTTCTTGCCTGTAACAGGGGATGCACCTCCCAACTACCTACACGACTAGATTACACATGTTTCGACATTGCTCCATCATCGCTTCTTGCCTGGAGCGGGGGACGCACCTCTAGACGAAGCCCGGGATGTATCTGGTGTGTTATCATCAGCATCAGTGTCTGAATCATCCTGTAAAGATAAATTGAATTTGTTTAAGTCAGTAATGTTAATGCTGCAACAGTATTTTTATGTTTTTAGGGTGATTGGATGACCCAAATAAAGAATTACCAAACTGAATCCAAACAAAATATATCCATCTCTATTTAAACAAATTAAAAAAAGTTTAAAAAACTAGGGGAAGAAATTTCGCTCAATGGACAGTAAATGCTATACCATAATATGCTGTACATCATACAATCTTGTCTAAATGACTTCAAGCAACACATCAATTACATCTCCAAATACATTTCATAATGTACTTATTGCTACAAATATGCAGAGCTGTGGTAAGATGAGTTTATACATCAGTGTCCAAACGTAGAAAGAGGTAGAATATCTGCCGCATTATATCCAGGTATCCCCTAAAAGCTTATTCAATTTGTATACAAATGGTTATCAATATGGTTAGCTTTTGTGCATATTTTGGATGATATCATCATCACCTAGTTAGTACTCACATCATCACTTTGTTGCTGGCTATCCTGATCAGACTTTCCATCATTGTCAGACTTGCCATCGTCAGACTTGCCATCGTCAGACTTGCCATCATCGTCATCATCATCGTCCCCCTCGTCGTCACTATCATCATCACTGACGACCGCCTTGCGTGGTGGACGACCCCTCTTGGCAGGTTTCTTCCCCTTGTCTTCTCCTTTGCCCTTGCCACCTTTGGTGGTCTTGGGTTTCTTGGCTTCAGCTGCCAGGTTCACATGAATAACAATTGGAATTGTCAATACGTGTCAGTACATGTATACATACATCTAGGGGTAGCATTCACATGGAGTACCAAATAATTACAAATATACCTTTTACAATTTTGACTGGCAAAAAAAGAAGAAAGAAAATATTACATATCCTAATTTTATGCACATGATTAAATTGTCTTCAGGAAATCGTGCAGAAATTAATGATCATAATAATAAATATACATCTTGTTTACCCAGGGTAGCCTCATTAGTATTAATACTGTTCTCCATGAGGGCCCTGCCATCCTATCATTACCCCCAGCATTAGCTGAGCTACCATGAAAGGTGCTCAAGCATTCAAGGAATTTCTTCCATCCTTTCCATTCCAATACTTATTTTTGATGGAAACACATATTTTTAGTACTTAACCCTATGTCAACTGGGGGGGGGGTCAATTTGACCCCCCCCCTGTAGAAATTTCGCGACTACTCCGAAACCGCGGCAGATATAAAATTTTCCTTTCACGACTTTTTACTTTCGAGTCTTACGCATCTTTTAAAACAATTTTTTCGAAAATCGGACCTACGGTTACAAGGTCACATGACCTTTTGTCTTTGCATGTCAGCCTGAAAATCGCTCATTTTCATGATTTGTGTACAAAACATATGTAAAAGTCATTTTTCCTAAAAATAGATAAAACATTGGTTATTGAGTCTTGTTTAAAGTTTAGATGTTTGTTTTGGGGTCAAAATAGTTGAATTGTAGTTATAAATGAAATAAAACAACAAAAACAATAAAATACATAAGTTAAAAAAACAATGAAATACATAAGAAATTATCAAAACAAGAGATAACATAAGGAATAACCTGGCTCTTCCAATTTTTTGTGTTGTATTATTATTCCAATTGGTCTAATAAATATATGTAGTGAAAAAGAATACTTAAATATGAATAATCTATGATTTATGGGCAGAAATGTGAATTGTATGACCTTATTTGCATAAATTAGCATAAATATGCAAATGAGTGAATTTTTCAAAAATTTGAAATTACCATAGTATTCTTTACACTTCACTTGACATGCATGCAAATTTTCGCGGCGATCGGCGGTGAAACGGCCGAGATCTTAGGGGGGGGGGTCAAATTGACCCCCCCCCCCCCCCCCCCCAGTAAAAACCTGGTCTGAAATAGCCCAGTTAAGATAGGGTTAAGCCTTGGATATTTATTCCTTGATAATAAATGTTCAAATTTCTAAAAATGTCAACATTCATAAAAGTCTTATAGTCATCTATTACTATCTTATAAGTTTCTCTTATTTTTTCAGTTCTTTTTGTTTTCTGATCTAAAGATTTTCCAACATGTCATAAAAGATTAATTTCTTGACTTACGTTCTTCATTGTCATCGGTGTCACTTTCACTCTCACTCTCTGACTTTCCGCCCAGCTGAGGAGGCAGTCTACCAGTCTGTTCTAGACATTTGCGAGCCGTAGTGAAGACTGAGTGAAGCACTATGGAATCATCGTAGATCTGAAACACAAGAAGTCACAACAGTCATAGTATGACATAGAGTGGCTGTTCTCTTTCACAAAGGATATCAAATAAATAAATACTGACTCACCATGGAAATCCACAGTAACACCCATACATTGATTGATTTATTGATGATGATGACTAATTTTATATTTGTTGTTATTTAGCATTGACTGTGCCTGGGAGGCGAAAAAGCATACTAATCAATGTAACCCTTGGGGTGTGCAGGTGGACCACTACACCAGGGTCTGTACATGAGCCAACTGTGATTCTATATTTATTGAAAGTCCAAACAAGGACTTGGTTTGAAAGCCTTTGGAAATCTGTTTCAAAACAACTATGGTGTCCACTAAGCTCCTCCTGAACATATAATTTGAAGTAGAACTTATCACAAATTGATTGCAAGTAACATGTGAGTAACACATATTTGAGAAGAAGCATGAAATGATATGAAGATAGGGTATTTATGTTTTTAAAGTCAAAGACGGCAAATGTATCAAACCAGATGGTAATTCAGGTAGAATCACGAATCAGACAAATAACCATGACTTCTAATATAAAATCATCATTATTTTACCTGCGATCCCTCCAGGTTATATATCTGGGCATTCTGGAACATAAGTACAGTGTCCCTCTCCAGATCATCCAGACAGCGATACTTATGCTGCCTGATCCTATCCTTGATCTTCTTCAGATCCATAGGCTTGGTGATCAGCTCGTAGTAATCAGGTAGGATTCGCTTGGGAGGGAGCTGCATGAAGGGATGGGCCAGAGGACGACCGGTACTGGAAGGAAAGAATAGCGATATAAACAAAGACATTATTGCTTCCAATGTTACCTAAGCTTTTAGGTTACTGACTCAACCAAACATGTACAGCTGTTTAAAGTATACTCAAAGATTATTTGGTCTTATGTTTTGCCTGAATGAGATATTATGTTGTTTATTCTCTTCTTCATGTAGAGCTCGGCACGGCTTGACCCTACACTCGGGACACCAACCCTGCACATTCATTTGTGGGGGAAGGGGGAGGGTTGAAAAAAATAAGATGTATTTGCTTTGCTGGCTCACTTCACTTCAATCAATAATGAAGCTATTTTTCGGAATAGAATCTAAGGTGTGGGTCGAGAGTCTGATCTTATGAAAACAATGGGCTTTCGTACACATTTGTATAATTAAACTTCCTCAAATTGTCTTTTTTTTCTCTCTCTCTCTCTCTTTCTCAGTCTACCTCATGGAGTACTTTCTTGTGAACATGAGAACCCCAATAATTTTTTTTTAAATTTTTAACATTTTAACAACAGAATAAGGGCAAGCTGCATGAACCTACTTGTCTTTGTACTTGGACATGACCTCTACCAGTTTCTTCATGAGTTTGGTGAGATGCGGAGGATTAGGGGTCGGCTTCTCCGCTGGAGGGCGCCCTCTACGTTTCTTGGGTTTCTCAACCTCAGGATTGTCCCTCTCTTGTTCCCTCTCCACCTCTCTCTCCTGTTCTCTCTCCACCTCTCCTTCTTGCTCGTCATCGTCGTCAATGGGACGCTTGCGTTTGTAGCGACGCTTCTTCTCCTTCTTGCTCTCCTCAATCTCATCCAAGTTGCCATCTTGGATTGCCTGCCGACGGATGAGGAGAAGACAACATTTAATAATAAATTTGTTCAATAATATTCACAGCTTACAACACAAGTGTCAAAGAACCTGCAACTGATATTATTATCAAAGGTAGCCTAAAAGCCCAAATGCAGAAAGTTTAACATTGGAGTGTATCAAAAGATTAATCAAAGAAACTTATTGCCTAGCTGCTCACTGCAGTCAGTTAGACTCCAATGATCATTTTGTTTTTTTCAATCACTCTAAATTTTGCACGACCAATTATTTATCTTTTATCAAGCACCAATGAATTTGCAAATATAATGTGATTGTTTAGTCACCCATATTTGGTGAATAGGTACAACAAAATAAAAGAATTATTGGCGAAAATCATCCAATGACCAATGACGATGGAAACTCCATTAATCTCAACAACAAGAACAACTGATGCAAAAACACCTAAGATGGTCCTGGTGATCTATCTTACCCGAAGGAATTCTTTCTCTGTGAGTGCATCACTGTAGTCTACATCCTTCCTCTGTCTAGAGCCCCGTCCAAACAGCTTCTCTTCCTCCTCCTCAAAGGTCAGTCTCTCCACATCTTCCTCATCCTTGACCAGCCAGCTAGGAAGCTCATTCACCTCCATCAGACGTGGCTTGCGGTTGGGATCACGGGCCTCGTTGCGCCGACGCTCGATGTCCATGCGCTGGTAGATCTCAAACTCCTCTTCGGACCGGGCGATCATCTGATTGACTGTCTCGTCATCAGGCACTTCATTCTCCTCCTGCAAAGGTACAAAGTATCTCGATGTTATGCAAAGGTGCTAGGCTTTACCTCTGATCAATCAAATTCTGGGCAAGTAGAAAGGCCATGTGTCACAGAGAATAAATTGGATAATTTTGCCTGGCACAGTGCAATATTATTTTATGTGATTCCCCAAATAACAAGCTCTCTAAGAGACCAGTACGTGACTAATAAATTTCTACCTTCACATCTAGCTTCCAATATGTCAAAATGATCAGTCCAAGCTATTCATTCTCCTATTTAATAGAGTGTTTATGTAAACCATAACTCAAGAATACATTGTAGTTTCCAGCTACAACAATGTATTCTAAGTAATAAAAACATCCTCTGCTACATACTATACATTGAGATACTATCACAGATTATAAGATGATGACGTCGATCCTAATCAAATGATTGGTTGAAAGTGTTCACGTGACCAGGCCTTTATCTTGCCTAACGCGTAATTTGGATAATGACCGGTCATTATCCAATTCTAATGACCGGTCATTAGTAAAATCACTTATAAAACATCATTTTATAAAACAAATAATACACAGCATTTTGTTTGGGCATTAGTAAAATTACCCACACTTGGTACCTTAAAAACAGTCCAAACACTACCGCCTTGGGCATTTTACACTGTTCCAAAGGTAACTTGTGTGGGTAATTCTTACTAATGCCCTCACTGATGTGTATTATCTGTATACTAATAACACTACAAATGTTTTAACAGGAAGACATCATTAGCAATAACTGAGTGATCTTACATCGTCCTGATCACCATCCCTCTCCAGCAGAGCTCGTAGGTATGCCCTTCTCTCTGAGTTGGTAGACTTCTGGTCAAACATACCGGCCTGGATGATCTTACTGTCCATGTTCATCTTCCACCTGGCCGCAGCCAAGATCTTCTCCTCTACGCTCTGGACGGTCATCAGACGCAGGACACGTACCTCGTTCACTTGACCAATACGATGGGCACGGTCCTGGGCTTGGAGATCCTAGGAGGCAGCAAAAGGGAATATCATTATCAGCACAAGTCCAGGTTTTATTTTTATAATATCAATTAGACGTTCACAGCCAAAAACAAGGGAAACGCTCTCGGCGGTCTCGCCTGCATAACGCAATTCAATATGATAAACCAGAACGTCAATGACGTACATTGTAGTGCTCATCCGCATCTCGCAACAACAAATATCGTGGTACACTTTTGAACTGGTCAAAAAATAAAAATGTGATGCCCTGGAAGGGACATAATTTCATTTCATTTGCATAAAGTACCATAAATAATCAATGGAGCAAAATCTCAAAATTCTGTGTAGAAGTTTAGTGTTCCAAATTTAGCTCTACCAGATAAGGCAAACCAAATCAAAATCGGTCAAGAAATGAGGGAGAAGAAGCAATTTTTGTTATATTTGGAATAAATTTGCATAAATTACCATAATTAATTAATGGAGAACAATTTCAAAATTCTGTGTAGACCTTTAGTGTACCAAAGTTAGCTCTACGATATAAAGCAAACCAAATCAAAATCGGTCGAAATATGAAGGAGAAGAAGCATTTTTTGTGATTTTTAAATTATTTTTGGAATAAATTTGCATTATTATCATAATTAATCAATGGGAGTAAAATCTCAAAATTCTGTGTAGAAGTTTAGTGTTCCAAATTTAGCTCTACCAGATAAGGCAAACCAAATCAAAATCGGTCAAGAAATGAGGGAGAAGAAGCAATTTTTGTTATTTTTGGAAAAAATTTGCATAAATTACCATTATTAATTAATGGAGAACAATTTCAAAATTCGGTGTAGAAGTTTAGTGTACCAAAGTTAGCTCTACCAGATAAAGCAAACCAAATCAAAATCGGTCGAGAAATGAAGGAGAAGAAGCATTTTTTGTGATTTCAAATAAATTTGCATAAATTAGCATAGATAATGAATTTCACGATTCTGTGTACAAGTTTTAAATCCCCCTCCTAGCCCTATCATATGAAACAATCAGAATCAAAATCGGTTGAAAAATAAGGAAGCATTTTGAAAATCTTGATGATGCCACAACACTTTTTGCTACGCAGGCGAGACAAAAAATCATTTAAAAAGTCAGTAGAATATTTTGAGGTCACTGCACCAATTTATTATTCAACCATGAGAGGTATTTGTTTTTATATTTCATTGAAAATGTTGCATTTCATGCGCCCCTAATGTCTGACACCTCACAATTCTTGAAACACTTATTCTAAGAAAAGCATTCAAAGATGCCTTTAATATGCAGTAGAAATTCCAAAGTTACCTGAAACACTACTTATGTACAACTCCATTACGTAAAATTATCACTTGTATGGTCTTACAAGATAACAAACATTGAATTGAATACATGGGACTACCCCCAAGACCATGAGCTATTGAGTGTCTGTCTACCTGGTGAGGATTCCAGTCACTGTCAAACAAGATGACGGTATCAGCAGTCTGAAGATTGAGCCCCAAACCGCCTGCCCTGGTACTCAACATGAATATGAAGTACGGGCAGTTAGCCTCATTGAAGGTCTGAAGAAGTATGCCACGATCATCAGCCTTAGTTGTACCATCCAGACGCAGATACTTGAAACCTGTTGGATAGAAATAGCACTTGTTATATTAAGCTGGTCTAATCAACCATCTACAGCTGAGTGGTCTCATAAGCAGGAGGTCCTAGGTTAAAAACCAAGTCAATGTACTAGTGCTATTTGATTTGGCATTGATCTTCATTACTAAGTCCCTTGGAGAGGATGTAAAGCAGTCAGTCCCAGGTTGTTTCCTTACAACCAGACATATGCTTTCTTAAAGGAATCGTTCAACAATGTTAAATCTGAGATACACGGTCCTACATGTTACCAGTGTCTGTGATATGGTGTAATATTGAAGCCCTAAAAAAATCGCGCTTCAAAATGATCAAGAAGTGCCTCAAAAAAGTGAAAATCTTTGAGTGACCAGTTTTACCATACTCGTTTTCCCCAATAGACTGTAGTGTTATGAAAACAGTTCAGCGAACGGTTTTCAAAATTTGTAATTCTAATCATTAATATCTTGATAATCAGACAGGCGATCGGCTTGTAAAAGTCATGGAGTTCCTGACTGACCTAAAGGTTTATAATTATCATTGCAGCATGAGCTAAATCAAGGATTATTTCTAAAGGATCTAAGACAAAGTTACCGGATCCCTTTAACAGTCATATAAAACAACCATAGCTAGAAACCAAACCAAACCAAACATGAACAAAATAGAAACTGCAAAGATAAAATAATTAAAGTTTTAAGATGAATAGATATTTGCTTCTCTTACCTCTGTAGACAAAGAAGTCCTCTAGGATGGTCATCAGAGTGGTCATCTGACAGAAGAGCAAGATACGATGACCAAGAGCCTTCAGCTTGGGCAGGATGCGGTCAAGCAGTTCAAACTTACCACCCACTCTGTACAGGTCAGGGCCAGAGATGATGCCACCGGTCACTCCAAGATGCTCAGAGAAAGATTCCTGAGGGAGAAATAGCAAGATAATACAACAGGTTAACAAACATGTACTAACGAAAATGTGGAAATGAGTAATAGAAAACAAAAATACTCTGTATATTACTACATGTATATGAACAAAAAATTATAAGTGTGATACAAGGATATTTCATTTTATGCCAACAACAGAGCTGCCAACCTGTCACTTTCAAAAAACATATTATTCAGCTTGAAAAAACATATTTTTAGGTGAAAAAACATATTTTGCCTGTTTTACGTTTTTTCCATATAAAACGCTACTGCAATTATGTTTTTTTGAATAAAAACGCTTTCTATCATTGAGAGCTGCCGACCTGTCACTTGAAAAAAAAATTAATACAAAAAAAAAAAATGATTTGTTAAATATATTTACCTACTTTATCAGAAAAATCCATTATTTAAAACTATAAGAATTTAAGTCAATGAGTACTTGTACTGACACTGTGTGTGTAGTGCAGTGCACTGATATGTCATTAGCATGTGTATGGATGGCCTGGGGAAATGCACTCGTCTTTTAGTGGTGTACATCCCCTGTATTGTGTGCAATGTACATGCGTGCGCGCTGCAGGAATCGCCAACACAAAGCAATAGCAAAACTATGCATATGCTGGTTCTCACAGCCAGCCGCTAGCCACGTTCGCACAGCCATACTCGAAACTTTCAAAAAACGTATTTTGGCACAGCAAAACCTACAGACGTATTTTCCCAAAAAAAAAACGTATTAATACGTTAAAAACGTACTACTTGGCAGCTCTGCAACAAGATTTTGGTGAAATTTAGGTTCTGTGTGTATCCAGTTTATAAAATGTATTAACATTATGAATTAAACCATTTGGGGCCTGTCACCACGAAATGAGTCCAGTTGGTCAAAATTTTTATTCCTGTTTTTAAGTATTATATGAATCTACATTAAGTAAGCTTTAAATTAAGGAGTCACACATTAAAATTGATAAATTATATCCAGAAATATGAACACAAACCTAATTGGACTTTATAAACAATGGGATTACCCAGTTTTTAGATAATTAGGTGTAAAGTTAATGATGCGTAACATAGCCTATATTATTTGCCAAAAAATGTTAGGAGATATTTTCGTGACCTTAGCTCTGGGGACATAAACTACAAGACATTAATAAGTCGATTTTTGGAAAAATCTTAAATGTGGTAGGTGGGTCAATTTTCAGTACATACTGTACACACTATACATCGCTATTACTACGATTGAGCCTAATGCGACACTGGACTCATTTCGTGGTGACTGGCCCCATTTAATGAGAGTCTTTCATTGCAACACTACCCTCCCATTTTCATATTCATAGTTTGAAGCTAATGTCTAGATACTGTCAAATTATATCAACCTTACTTAAAAAATCTTTTTTTTTTTTTCATTGAAAAAGACATAGTAATAAAGGGATCAATTTGGGGGCATATATAATTTAAGAGAGAGAGAGAGATTTCTTACCTCGATATGTCTGAACATGAACGGATGGTTACATATCTTCCTGAGCTGCATGATGGTGTTTGTCAACGCCTTGGTACCACCACGTCCCTGGTTAGAAAACAAGCAATTAAATCATTTAATGAGAATCCTTCATTGCTACATACACTACACTCCCATTGTCATATTCATAGTTTGAAACTAACTAGTGAATAAAACCCCTGTATGATCACTTTGACCATCTACAATGTGGTATATGGTATTGCATTTTAAATCATAAGATTTTCACTTATACTCAAGATTACAAAGTCCTTCTCACTTGTGGTCCCTGAGATAAATAACCATACGTGTATGGCAGGGTTTTCATGCCACTGTTTGCTCTCACCATTTACTGGCATTGGTTTCTCAAGGGACGTACAAATCGTGGTCACAAATCTACAGAATTTACCTTTTTTGAAGGAAAAAATATTATCTAAAGATCATAATTGAGCATGAATGGCCTGCCATAGTTAAGTTCAACTTAAAGTCGATCTTAGTCTTTGTGAAACACCCCCAGAACTATCAACAGAGGACTGAATAGTGATCTTCTTATCCAGATTTCTCTTCCGAGAAAAATGGTTTCTCTAGGGATGAAATACAGTTTGAGTAACCAGTAACTGTGTCTAAGTTTGTCTATATAGTTTGAAGGTTTCTAAATAACTTGTTAATCCAACTCAACCAACCTTCTTGTCTTTCTCAGAGCCATCAGTCAGCATGATTCCCTTAGTCTGCATGTGTCTGTACAGTAACCTCTGCAGAGCTGACATGTCGCACTTTATCACATACTCAACCTGTCGAGAAGAAGAACAGACATCAACAGAAATGAAAACATACAAATTCTATTTAATGTCAATGTACAGTCAAACCTGTCTATAGTGACCGCCCAAGGAGGAAAAAAAAAGGTGGTCTATGTAGACAGGTTCCTTTAGTACATGAAACTATTTTCAAGGGAAACTAAAAAATGTGGTCTTTGTAGACAGGTGGTCACTAAAGCAGGTTTGACTGTATATTCATGTCAATGCAAGGAATGGGTGCTTGGTTTAGAGCACCATGTACCTATCTTTCATAATACTTTGGCAACTTCCTGTCTATAAAGATTTTTTTTCCTTGAAAATTGTTTCTCATAGTAATCTAACCTGTACATAAAAACTGCTTGCTTATAAAGACCACTTTTCTTGTTCCCCTTGAACAGTCTTTATGATACAGGTGTCACTCACTGTATATCATCTTTGCTCAACAACATCATGGATGAGTCAAAATCACAACAAAAAGGAGTCTTAAAGACACAACTTTCCTTACAGGTGTGTAACAAATCTTGTTTGATGTGTCGGTATGCATGTAGTGGTGTTATTTGTCCTCTTAAATAATATGTTGATGTACATGTAGATTGTAAAGCATAATCTTTTAATGTAAAGCGCATAGAGAATTAATTATTAATTATTATGCACTAAATAAACCGAAAGTTATTAATTTGATTAAGTCATGAATTCAATTGTGATAAAAGGATTGATGAATTGTGCTAAAAAGGTCTCACTGATGCCACACAATGGTGTCATATTACTATTCTGATGAAAATAATAACGATAATGAAAATTCCATGCCCAATTTTATGTTTTCTCTAAAGATAAACCCCGATCATGATGAGCACTGACCTTCTCTGGGAGTTGTGATTCGACTTCCCTCTTGAGACGACGCAGAAGGAACGGCCGAAGAACCTTGTGAAGACGACGGATGATGAGGATGGTCTCTTCCTCATTCAGCTCAACCTATCAACAGAATCAAGAGATGAAATCAAAGTTGCACACAATTCACAGAAATAAACACTGTTTTCTAGATAATTAAGTCATCAGGGTGACCTTTCCCTTTCTCAACTACACCTAGCAAAAACCTTTAAAGGGATTGGGTATCTTTTTCTCGTGGTGCAATCATAGTTATAAACCTTTAGGTCAGTCAGGAATCCCATGACTTTTACAAGCCGATCGCCTGTGAGATTATCAAGATATTTATGATTGGAATTCGAAATTTCAAAAACCGTTTGCCCAACAGTTTTATAGCATTACAGTCTATTGGGGAAAATGAGTATGGTAAAATCAGTCACTCAAAGATTTTTACTTTTTTGAGGCACTTCATGATCATTTTGAAGCACAATTTTTTTTAGGGCTTCAATATTACACCATATCACAGACACTGATAACACGTAGGGCCATGCATCTCAGATTTAACATTGTTAAACGATGCCTTTAATGTTGGTCCCAGGTACATTTTTAAATACATCCATCTTACCTTTTCTCCGGTAGCTGCGAAGGGAGCGTTGAACCACTGCTCAAAGGTACTGCAAGACTTGAAGATGCTAGGTAGCAAGAAGTTCATCAGGGCCCACAGCTCTGGCAGTTTGTTCTGAGGAAAATAATTAACTTGATGAGCATTGGTTCGTTTGTTTGTGTCTCCTTAGATCAAGATAAATGTATCTTGATCTTTGGAGTAGTTGCTACAACCGGCCGTGTCATACATGTTGCCCCGGGGTGCGAGATAGGACTCTTGTAGTGTGCCCCCATTTAAAACAATTACACAATAACAATTAACATTACATCTAATGAAAAGAATGAAACTATTAAAACTACTCTTATGTTACGGGAAAAAAATATTATATATATATTATGAATCAATTGATTTGGTTGATCCAGTTCGATGGCACAAACACGGCACTACTGGACAGAGATCCTAATAATTACAGAGCTTGGTCTTGTTGCTCTGTTCGCCAGCAGTTCGAGGATATGGAATCTCGCGGCACATTACTCACAAGAGTTCTAACAAGCCAAGCATTGGTAATATTTACAAAATTAGTAATAAGCAATTGGTTGCGTCCATACTAAGTTTATTTCTTTGAAATGAGGATTTCTTTAGCATCCTATTGTAAACCCTGACAAAGCAACAATTGGAAAATAGAATCTTATATGATTTTACATTTGAAACAACTCAAACAGTTTAGAAAAACAAAGTTAGAAGCTTCTCTTGCATTCACAAGTAATGGCAACATTGGTGAATAATTTACATCAGAATTTCTGACATTTGTTACTCGATTAGACAAGAGATTTCAAATATATCAATCAATAAAAATGTGCGAAAATGTTACCTTTAAAAATAATAAAAATATCAATGCATGTTTGGGTAATAATTTCTTTTAAAAGCTGCAATGCTTAACATGAAAGAAGAAATACTAAAAGTCTGTCAGGCTACCTGTAATGGAGTACCAGTGAGTAAGAGTCTATGATGAGAGCTGTAGTGAGTGTTGAGAATCTGAGTCAGCTTACAATGATGGTTCTTCATACGATGTCCTTCATCAACGATCATGTGCTTCCAACGGAGCTGAGTGACAAAGAATGGATGGATGCCAAGAGTAAAGTAACATGTACAAATTACCATCATCAAAAAATGTCACATTTTGTTGGTCCAAAAATAAATATATCACATACATGAACAGGAAGACATGATAACTTAGCAAAACTTGTGCCACATTCTTTATAATGATTTTTTTATTTTATCAGTTTAAAAAGAAAAGCAAAATACAAATCTGCAGATTGGCACATCTTTACATCAACAATCTCAATTTAACAAAGAACTTAATTAATTTACTATTGATTTTTTTCCCCAAGGAAATTCTGCTTATGAACTGTTTTAAAAATACATGATTTGAGATAGTTTAGAGGGGCAGTAAAGCTCCAACAGTGTTGCCAATTTGAAGAAAAAGTGATTCATTAAACATTGAAAGATCTCTGTCACTGATGGGTCAAGAATTTGTAATACTTGTCAATATTCAGATTTATTTGGGTTTTTAGAACTTCCCTTTTTCCATTATTGTTTAATATTTTAATGTACTTCTATATATTCTAGCAAATGTATGTGTTCTTGTAATGTGATTTTTATGGAAATTAATAAATTTAATTTAATTTAATTTAATTGGGAAGATTGTTAATGATTGAGTCACCTTGGAGAGGAAGCTTTTATCCTTCATGACGTACTCATAGGTGGTGAGTAGTACACTGAACTTGGTTGATCGCAGGGTGGTGGCAAGGATTTTGCGGGTTTGAGGAGAGCCCTTGTACACTATCTTGTGGACCGTCGGTCCCCACTTATCAAACTCAAGCACCCAATTGGACAAGGTTCTGCAAACAAAACAAGGCAAACAGAAGTACAATGAAATTAATCTGTTCCAATCTTTTTCATTCAGTCCCAAGACTCTATTCTAATAAATATTATCTCACTATTAATGCTATCTAAGAAGACTTGGTATTTGCTTCTGGTCATGCGATTGCATTGTGAAAGAAACGTTGTAGAACCGATCAGAAAAGGTTGATCATCTAGCATATAAGTATTGGTGTGTACTGCAAGGTTCTGGAATCATCAAAATGATAAGAAATTTGGCCCAGTCTTGGTAAAGTTACAAGCACTGTACACAGAAAGATGTATATGGGACTACGCGACACATGCGCGACACGTGCGCGATATCTATCCGGTCCAAATAGATATAATAATTTACCAAATATATCAATTAGTAGGCGGTTTCCCAGCAAAATTTGTATCATCACATATTAGTCAAAACATATTCTTTCACATGATTGGTAATAAGAGCTTCCATTTCATTTTTTGAGAGGGGGGCGTTTCCAAAACTGGTCTTTACCTTTAATGAAACACAACTGGCTATCTTTCACGTCAAATGATTTTGATATCCATCTAGTTTTACCAAATGCACATCAGGTACTTCAGCTTATGTGCTGAGAGCCAGACTTGCTGTCTCACACCCCAAAATTATATCTATCTTCATAGATCTACTCACTATCTTTAGTTCATTTTTCATCTGATATTATATATTTGACTTTCTTATTTCATCCCCAACAAAACTGCCTCCTAGTAAAGAAGGTGATAGTAGTAGAAAAAGAGACAATGGCAGGAAATAGAAAGGGTATATATATACAGTTAACTTTGCAAAGTCAAATCTGTTGGACCACAAAAAAAAGTTGAATGACTTAGGAAGTGTAACCTACGCGTTTTGCATAGTTTGTTCAAAAAAATATATTAGATTTGATTTATGCAGAATTAACTGTGCTAAGAAATGACAAAGATAGATGTAGTAGTGTTGACTTACGAGAGTGGTACAATGACGAGGAATGGCCCCATGACTTTCTTCTTCTCTATCAGATGGCATACAAGAGCAATGGTCTGGATGGTCTTACCCAAACCCATCTCATCAGCCAGGATTCCATTCAGATTGTTGTTATAGAGAGATACCAGCCACTGAAGACCTTTCACCTGCAGGATGGTGGTCAAAGACACAAGCAAAACAAAATACAATCATAAACAATTACATATTAAACAAAAGAAAAAGAAAATGCAAATAAACCTACAAATTACAATACATATGAAATATACATCAATGTGAACAAAATTAATCATCAAAGTAATTTTGAATAAATGTGTCTTAAGACAAGTTTTGAATTGGTTAACAGTCTGGCAGTTTTTGACATTTCAAGGTAGTTTGTTTCAAAGTTCAGCAGAAGCTTTGCAAAAAGAGCGATGACCATAAGAAAGAGTTGACACCGAAGTAGACACAAGGTTTAATTGTGAGGATGACCGACAGTTGTCAGGTACCCTCGAATTGAGAGTCAAGTGAATGAACCATTACACCACAATTCCAATGGTTGTGTCAAACCTACCTGGTATTCTTTGAGTGTACCATTGACAAGCATCTCAGGTTGTGTGGTTACTATCTCATTGATTGAATGGGCCATGTTGTAGTAGCCAGCTCCACCAGCCTGTTCTATAGACTTGTACTCGTCATCGCCCACTGAAGACTCCCTGAAGAAGACAAAATATATATAAACAGAGGATTATACATATATTCTTTAATAAAAAATTAACAAGTTATGTACAGTTACGAATAATGCACTTACTGTAAAAAAAAAGACTTTACTGCCCTTAAATACTATTATTTCATTCCCAATGATCTAGCTAAGCTTCCTAGATAAATTATGATAAATGTTTTGCTAAAGAGATTTCTTTAGAGCTTACCTAATGTATCCATTGAAGAAAAAAAAATTATCCACTGACACAAATTGTGATCATATTCCCAAAAGGACCAAATCCTACGGAGAAACATGGCTCGAAAAAAAAATAAATAAAGGAGAAGTTGACTCAACTTACTGTATGATATCCTTAGCTGTTTTGCCGTAAAGGTCAGGTCTAATAGTTTCAACAGGAACTGGTACCACCACCTCCTCCTTCTCCTCATCTTCTTCTCCTTCGTCCTCTTCCTGAATCAGACAAACAAACAGGAAAACTCACGTTGAATGAAGAAATCTTTTTGATAAACATGTAATTAAAATACGAGATGAAATAATAATCATATACCTAAAATACAAGCAACAATTTCACATTGGCCACTTTAAAGGTAAAAACCAGTATTGGAAACGCCCCAATTTCAAAAAATGAAATGGAAGCTCTTATTACCAATCATGTGAAAGAATATGTTTTGACTAATACATGATGACACAAATTTTGCGGGGAAACCGCCTACTAATTGATATATTTGGTAAATTAGTTTAGCTACATGGTCTGTGAGAGATAAACGCACGTGTCGCACACTTGTGCGTAGTCCCATATACATCTTTCTGTGTACAGTGCTTGTAACTTTACGAAGACTGGGCCAAATTTCTTATCATTTTGATGATTCCTGAACCTTGCAGTTCACACCAATACTTATATGCTAGATGATCAACCTTTTCTGATCGATTCCACAACGTTTCTTTCACAATGCAATCGCATGACCATTACTGGTCTTTACCTTTAACATATTCCCAGAATACAAAATATGAAAATTAGAATACATCTTATGAGGTTGCCGGTCATTAATAGCAACTTTCTATGTTTCAACTAAGTGGCCTTTATGAACATCTTCTGATTTTTTCCTGCAAAAAATTATAAAAAGAATCATAATCTAAAACTCCGCAAAATGAATATCTACACCTGACAAGGTCGAGGATGCCTGAAATTGGAATATATTTTTGAGACTTCCCAATAAAACAATTGGCAGCTTTCACATTTGTACACCTATGAATGTAATATACAAAAACATTGATATCATTTATGGTAGTGCCCCATCAGATCCTCCAATTTGGGGTCATGTCTTGTACTTGTATCACACTTAATTTCACCAATCTAGACAGCAAAGGAACAAAGATGAAAATAGGCCTGTCTTCATCAGCTTGAGATTGCCAAATAACCCGCTATTTTAACTATCCCGATCGTGAATTATCAAGCTAATTTTCGTCTTCATCAGCCCCCAGTTAAAATTAGCTGGATATTCGGTCGAGATAATCATCCCAAGATATCTTAGGCTATGTTGCTATTTGTCCGGTACGTCTTCACCGGACCGAAGAATCGCACTATACGCGAACGTATCTTGAGCTAATTTCTCGAGGTCGAGTCTGGAGTTGACGAAGACGCGATTTGTAACTTCAGGCTCATTTCCCAAATCAGAAATAGCGGGCTATTTGGCAATCTCAAGCTGATGAAGACATACCTACTGACATTTGAGGTGGAACCAACCCCGCCCGCCCCTGACCCCTTTCCTTACATCTTCTGATCCACTCTCATCTTCGGAACCTTCATCTCTAGGAGCTACAGCATAGCCAGGATTCATCTCCAGCCAAGCCTCTAGCTGACTGGATCGAGGGGCAGCCTCACCCGAGAGCACCTGACCGGTCTCTTGGTTCATCACTGTCACTGGCATGTCACTCGATTGACTGCTCTCATCAACCAGCTATAGGGATGGATGCAAACCATTCATACACACGATTAAAATTTCATTTTGTTTGTGAGTCAATCAATTCCTTATCACGTTTCAATCAATTTACAGCTTTCTTCTATTTGTACCTCTCGTTACAATAAGCTCACTTCTGACATCTAGTATTGCCAAAAGGTATACGAAGCTCTCCATCTCCCAACGTCTTCAAATCCAAATTAAAAACATATTTGTTCAATTGAGAGATTCTATTTTTTAGAATTTAGTATAAAAAAAGGAGCTCTGAACCAGAGCAGCTGAATATATTTTGTATAAAAGCTGCGCTATATAATTTTTTTTTTTTTTATTTTTTTTTACAACATTAATGGTATACTATAGCATATTTTCTTCTGCTTTTGTATCCATTTCATTCTTGTTACGTTGTATAAATAACTGAATAGGAATCATAGCTCAATTAAATGAACATAGCTTTTTGTCTGCCTTGTCTCATTGCTTTGTTACCAATACACCACAAATCTTACAGACTGTCAGGTATGGCATAGTGTTCTGTTCTTCTCCTATTACAAAAGTGGTGATGTCACATAGAATTTCAGGAAGCATTTCAAATATCTCACCATCTTTAACCCAATAGCAACTAAACCGCCCGAAACCGCCCCTCCTTTTACTCACTGAACCGCCCGAAACCGCCCGAAACCGCCCGTCCGTTTTCGTCCGTTTTCAACGCGCTATATATAGTATCTGTTCTAGGGTCTACCGTTATAATGTTATACGTGCGTAATCCTTACGATGTCTACAGTAGGATTCAGCATAAAAGAATAGCGCACGTTTCATATTCTTCAGAAAAATGTCAAAAAGAGAGAAATATTGCAAGTTCTTCCAGTGAGTAATAGGCAATTTTTACAAATTTTCTAGTTGCTAATGGGTTAAGAGACCTTCCTTACAAATGCTCCACACAAAAACCAATTATAATATAAATAGCAAAAATATGTTCTTATAGTTCATATTTATATCATATATATTCTCTGAATCTTAATTATATGACAATATATCAATTATTGTGTATTGAAAAGTATCAGAAAGAGAACAAATACATGTTAGTTAAATATGATGCAAAGAAAAGCCCACAAAGCAACAAAATTATCAGAGTTGAAAAGAATTTGCAGAAATTATGTTTTCATATAGAATTAAGGTATATTATTGAGTACGTCATAGAATTATATATTTCCTATATACATGTACATACTTTTGACTAAATAATGGTGTTTGTTAAATGACTAAAGAAATGTTTTGTCAGAAGTTAAATGGTTAATTGAAGAAATTCTGAGAGAGAGAGTACATAGACTATTTTAAAGAAGTTGAGTGGAGAATAAGAAGAAAATAGTAAAAAAATAATTTGAGCTGAGAAAAGGGATGATGTGAAGTATTTTCATGAAGAATTAACAAAATGAAGAGCAAAAGTGGTAGGCAGTATACATACATTCAAGAGAGTTAAACAAAGTATTACTGAAGATGGAAATGAATGACTGTATAGAGCAGTGTATATATATATATATATATATAATATGATGCAAGTACGTTAAACGTCATTGTACTTTCAATAAAGACATTCAGCTGACCAAACAGCAGGCTCAGAGTTAAAGGGCCAGTACAGAAATTAAAAGTCTTTTTGGATTCTTATATTTATTGCAAGATCAGAAACTTTCCATAAAAAATAACTACCGGTAGTGCCATTTTCATGGCAAGATATTTTCTTGACTTGCAATAATTCAGTGTAGTTTTGCAGCATGAAGCTGAACACAGATATGACACAATTATAAATTGTGATAAATTCTGGTTTGAGATTAATTTTTTAAGTCAGTCAAGCATAAAGCAAGCCTCATAAGGATGATGTGAGCATGAAATTTGAATACATGTGTGTCTATATGAGATGGATGGAGAAGTAGCAGGAGATTTTATGATGTATGAACTCACCCCTTCTTTGAGGGCTTCACTGGTAGTTGGTTCCTATGGTAACAAAGGGAGGGGTGGAGGAGGAAAAACAAGTGTGGATGTGTTTGTGTGCAAATGCTATCAACATGACATGAAATGAATTCAATGTTCATTCATAAGGCCTTAATAAATTTGTATTCAAACATGTTTTAGTTGTGTATTTAGAGTCATAAACCAAAAGAATAAAACAAATTATGAAATCAAACAAAAAAGTAAAACCAGAGATGGTCAATGGCTCAAAAAACTGTGCACTTTCAAAAGCAAGAATAGTTAATTTAGTTACTGCTTCATTTGAATAAGTGACTCAGGCCATCACTGTGATGTAGATTGAACTAGAAACATATATTTTAAAAATAATGCAATTCTTGGCACATAGTAATCTTTTAACATTTTAGCACCATGACAAAAATTAAAACAAATTTATTAAAATGATGTTTCACTCATTCATGAGGTTCATTCAAAAGAAATATTTACACACAGCAAAAATTCAAAGTAACACAAACACGTGTGCCGGTTTAGCATGCAAAATCTGATCGGGAATTACATGAATTAATATAAAAAGTTTGCAGCATAAAGGCTGTAATGAAATAGGGGGCAACTGCCAACACATTTTTACATGAACATATTATAATCGTTAAAACAATAGCAACTTCTAATTTTAGGTCATATCAAATGATTGATTTAAGAGAGAAAATTTGCTCTTTTGTAACTGCTATTTGATAAGTGTTAGTATGTCTAAGAAATTATTTTCATTATCCCGCAATGTCAAAGCAACTTCGTACAAAGCCGGATAATTTACATCCACTAACTCGCTTAAAAAACGACAATTAGGCTGGAAGCAAATTAAACAGAATAGTAAAAATTACAATCTTTAACAAAAATTGGGACATGCCAGAAGAATTAACCTGTATTGGACTACCTAAGTCCGAAACATTATTCAATAGAAACACAGAAATTCTACACTGTCTTGAATAATGAAAGGACATTAAATATTCCAAAGTTCATGAATTTTTAATGAATTTTTTTTTAGTACTACAATGAAGTAATGAAAGTGAGAGGGATGTTGTACCTTCTTCTTCTTCCTTCTCTTCATCTTCTTCATGACGTCTTGATGCTGTCTGACCAGCTGGGTCAAGCTCTCGATGTACTGGTCAGTCTGGGTCAGCAGGTAGGCTAGACGCTTGTCTTTCTTCTCGTCAATAAGCTTTCTGTAACCTTCTTCATCTTCAGCCTGTGGTCATAGAGCACAGATAAGGGTATCAATAATAGGTGTTCCCACCAACACTTGGGGTTTGTAACATGACATTGTAAATGGTGACAGGAAATAGACTGGAATAAAAACAGACTTGGTCAAGCCTGATGGACCTAAAAATCATCCATCGATTTACGAGTACAGCATAAACTTAACTCAAGAAGTCCTGTAACATCTCTTGTAATGTTCAAAATCATTAGCAATTTCCTTTCCTTAAATGGAGTAGTTTTTAGTTATCTAACCTCAGGAATAATAAAACGAGAGGATATAATGTGAAACGTAGTCTTACCATGAGGCGGCGCATACGCTCTTTCTCAATCCTCTCACTCTCCTTCTTCTGCTCTCGTTCCGTGTTGGCATGGTACATCATAACAGCCTTGTTACACTTGGAGATCTTGGATTGTATGCCACGATGGAACTCACGGAACTCCTTAGCATGCGCGATAACACAGCTCAAATATTCCTGTGAAATCATAAATAGAGAATTAGCTGATCATCTACTGTAGGTATTCAACAAAACCAATTCAAATATTCCTATTGAGTAATTAAGAAAGAGCTGGCAAATCTATGAATTCATCACAGTAATGTTTATCTACGTTTTCGTGCAAATCTGTCAAATAATCATGACAAATAAGAAACAGACTGTCCGGTTATTATCTTATCCAAGGTATTCAACAGAATAATTTCATCAAGACTCCATGAATCTAAAAGTAAAGCAGCATTCACTGCAAATGTACTTTACTATTTAAAACTGACCTATAATTGAGCAACAGTCAAGGGTTTTGACAAAAGATCAACAATTATTTTATCTGGATAAATGATTATATTTTCACTTTCAATAGCGTCTAATACCAAGCTAAAGCATATACCTGTCACAAGATATTGTATTTTAATGGTAGGATGTATACACTAGGTTCTCCTTGTCAAGTGCAACAACTAAAGGAGAGCTGTGCATAGACTTTTGAAAACATTTATTAGCTAGTCTATCCTACAAACCTGGTGTTTCTGTCTGCGCTTGCGTTCCAGCTCCATCTTCTGCTGTCTCTCCAGCCTCTCCGTGATGCGAGCTTCTCTCAGGGTCTGTTTCTTAGAGCGCTTGTAAGCCTTGATGTTCAGTGCCGACTCTAAGGTGGTGTCCTTACGCATGCAGGCCACCACATCCTGGCGAAGCTGCTTCTGGAAGTTGAGCAGACGAAGGGCTCGGAGCTCTATGGTGGCCTTCACACGCAGGTCCTCGGGGAGGTTCCCGGGAAGGGTTTGCAGCTCTGTGACGCGGTATGAAATGCGGGCAGCAACTCTGGAAAAAGAAAAAAAGTTGGAAAAATCAATTTAATTCTTGAAAAACTGAAACTGAAATATTCTGTTATGATAATAATAAAGATTAATTCATCTACCACAAAATAAACGAGAAAAGTCTCGCTATGCACTTGACAACACTACATGCTGCTGAAAGCAGACACATTACGCTTGTCTTACCAATATTAAACAACATCAACTAATCAAATTAACACAAAATGTTAGAGCTTGTATAAAACACAGCCTTGAGAGATTCTACTTGAATCTGAGAGTAGTACACTAATGAAGAAAAAAAAAGTATATATATTATTCTCATTAATATAAATGTTGTATTCAGATTATGAGCTCCAGTAAGACCTCACCTGTTCTCTCTTTCCTGAAGGATCTCCACAGGGTCTAATCCCTTGGGTTTGGCAACAGGCACCTGTCTATTCTGCTTAGCCAGCAGCATCCCTACAGTGGTGATGTTTGAGTTAGGAGGAGGGAGTGGCTGCTGTGACTGAGCACTGCCTCCTCCTGGCTGCTGCTGTCCAGGGAACGCTCCTGGAGCGCCCTGCTGCGAATGCTGCTGCTGCTGCTGCTGCATCTGTTGAGGCATCCTGGGGCTAGATAACATGTCGCTCATGTTAGACGGGCCCTTGCGGTGTTGCTGATTGCCCGGTTGCTGTTGGTTGCCCCAGGGTTGGTTGTGTGATGACATGTGCATCTGACCTGGTTGACCAGGCATAGGACCTTGGCCACCTCCTATACAGAACATAGAACAACCATTTCTTTAGAGGTCCTTTACATTCAACAAAATACAGTCAAACCTGTCTATAGCGACCGCCCAAGGGAAACACAAAAGTGGTCTTTGTAGACAGGTTCCTTTAGTACATGATTCAATGAGAAACCATTTTCAAGAGAAACAAATACTGTCGCCATTGTAGACAGGTAGTCACTAAAGCAGGTTTGACTGTAGTGTCAATCTCTATGTTTACTGCCTTCACTGAATGTTATTTCATGCAGTTTATATGGCCACAGAGACCATGTTACATCATAACATAATATAGCAAACATTCTTCATTGGTAACCAGAGAGATGTGTGTTAAGATATACCTTTCTATAGAAAAAACCTAAGTCACTACAATAACACAACATATATTTAAGATATGTGGGTTTCATGTGTAGTTGCTGAATCTTTTATGTAGCTACAATAGTTATTCTATCCGTTACATAGCCTTGATATCAACATTCAAGTATTTAGTGATTGGAGATGTGAATAATGTATGAGATATTACCTAGACAGATTGAAAAGCGTAATTAAATATGTGAGCAACAACATCAATTATCATAGTATTTCATCTTACTCATCTGCTGTTGGTACTGTCCCTGGATGGCCATGCGCAGATGATCAGACAAAGGTTGGTTACGTGAGAGGAACTTGTAGCCCATGATCTGTGCCTTCAGCTGCTGGAGCTGGACCGGTGTGAAGGGGCTAGGCCTGGCTCCCTGGGGTCTGCCGTGTTGCTGGTAGCCTGATGGGGGCATGTTACCAGAGCCCTCCATATAACCTGCAAGGTCACATATTAGAATAGAACATGACATGATTTACAATGAAATACAGAGTCATTTTTTAGTGCAATCTAGAAAACACACATAGTCATGTCCAGTGGCGTAGACAGGTTCGTACACCTGGGGGGGATGACTCAGGGGCGGATCTAGCTTTTTGCTAAGGGGGGGGGGTTGACCAAAATAATGATGATGCGGAGCATCGTCCACTAGCCGCGAAGCGGCGAACCGATTTTTTTGGGGGGTGTTTATTTGAACCCCGTAAGTGATGTTTTCCTGGCATCTATTAACACAATGGAGACCATAAAAAGCAGTGCATGATAACGTCTTTTTAAATCAAGTAACAGTTAAATACACAGTTATATCCAGAGTTATCATGTGTTTGGTTAAGTTACCAGTTACCACTTGAAAGGGTTTCTCTCCAGCGTGCGTTCTTTTTTCTTTCTTTTTTTCTTTTTTTGTTTTCTTTTTTTTTCCTTTTTTTTTTGTTGTTTGTTTTTTGGGCCGCCCAAGGGGGGGGGGGGGGTTTAAACCCCCTAAACCCCCCCCCCCCCGTAGATCCGCGCCTGTTTAATCTTGTGGTTTCCAAACCACAAGATAACCACAAAATACTTTTCTTTATTTTCTTTTTTTTTACCGTCTGAATTGGCTTTCACCGTGTGAATGCGGCTAATAACAATAAACACAATTACAATAATGATGAGGATTATTATTATCATCATCATAATTATTATTATTATTAATATTATAATTGATATCATTATTATTATTACTATTATTATCATCATTATGACTTATTAAGTAAGCAAATATCATTCCCCAAAACCTGGGGGGGGGGGGGATGATTGTACATGCCATCCCCCTCATCCCCCCCGTTGTCTACGCCCCTGGTCATGTCATGATCAAGAGCGTCAAACTAATAGAGTAAAAGTAAACTGCCTAATTCCACAAAGTTTCTTAAAAATTAAAACTTTAGGCATTTTAATGCTTTTCTCATCAGATGTGTGCATATATATTCTACCAGTAAAAAAAGGTACATGCATATCCATTACTTACAAGAGGTAATACAAATTTCCTACCTATTCTGAGTAAATGATGATATGCCAATCTCTTTTAAACTGTTCACTCATTAATTTACTCTTTATTCGCACATAAATCTAAACCCCTTGACGGCCTTCTTGTTTAATAGTACACTGTCTTACATGTGCCCAAAGTTGACTGTGACAGACCCATTTGTTCCTTAGGTTGAACAAAGACAGTAAAGAGTTTAACTCTTTAGACATCATTGCAGAATCTCACAATAGATAAAAATGATGAAGAAGATATGTTACCTCCTCCATTTCTGCCTGGTGGTCCGCCCATATTGCCGGATGGCGGCATGGACTGCTGCTGCATATGAGCATACTGCTTAGCTTTGTTAGCCATAGCAACAATCTGTGGGTAGCGAGGGTCATTCTGTAACCCCTTCTCTTGCATCGTCTCCAAAGCCTGAAAGTAATGGATAAAGAAAACATTTCACTGTCCATGTTCATCTGTAACTGCACAACAACAAATTCAAGAGTAACCTACTAGCAGAGGCCGAGGGGCAAATAAGTTTTGTATAGCTTTATGCCTACTTCTAAGGTATGATATCCAAGGTATGAAGACAGTGCTGTAATGCTTTATGATGTTGATTTACTGATTTACAAGTGAATATTATAAGGCTTTAGTAAATATGGTAAGCATAAGAGCTTGAAGTAAAGATGGCATTGTAGTCTGGAACAGAATAATCTGTATATACACATATTCTACCATTTTATAAAGATTTTAAAGGTTATGACAATCATGCAGGGTTTATGAAATTTCAAACAAAGTAGACCTAGGAATGACACAGCAGTCCTCAAAGGATACATCTGTAGTTCATGCTCAACTCCCCCTGTACACCTAATGGAAAGGGCGTACATATAATAATTCCTGATGTATTTCACCGCAATAAAATGAACAGTAAGTGGAATACAATGACCAAGAAGTGACATAAAAAGCTTGCAAATCAAAATACAAAGAAAGGAAAAATGCGGCAATATCACACAGTTCTTACTCTTTGTAGCATGGTGTAGTTGTTAGGGTTGTAGTTCTGGTTCATCTGTTGAGACTGTGATCCATGTGGGCCTTGTCCTGGTCCAGAGCTCTGCATAGGGAAATTCTGAACAGGGCTTGGACCTCGTTGGCCATGTTCAAGCGGGTTCTGCATAGGACCATGACCAGGCATGCTCCCTTGGCTTGGCATAGGCTTGGGACCCTGGTGTGGTGGTCCAGGGTGTGGACCACCAGAAGAAACTGGCGGTCCTCCCTGGTGAGGTCCAGGACCAGAGTGCGACGTTGGCCCCTGATGAGGTGGACCTTGGTGACCACCGGTCGGATGTTGAGGTACCTGGTGCTGTTGCTGGCCCTGTTGAGCCTGCATGGGTGGCCCTCCTTGATGGGGTGGTCCGCCTTGGTGAGGGCCACCCTGATGAGGGGGTACCTGATGAGAGCTAGGTACCTGGTGAGGTCCACTTTGATGAGGAGGACCCTGGTGCGGCGGGCCCTGGTGTGGTGGGCCCTGATGAGGTGGGCCCTGGTGTGATGAACCTTGATGGGGTGGGCCTGGGTGAGGGGAACCTTGATGCTGGGGACCTTGATGTGGTGGGCCTTGATGGGGTGGCACCTGGTGGGGTGGTCCTTGATGCATAGGTCCTCCTTGATGGGGTCCTCCTTGATGCATTTGGCCTTGGTGAGGTGGTCCCTGGTGTGGTGGTACCTGGTGTGGGGGCCCCTGGTACTGCTGCCCAGGACCCATCATACCATGTCCAGCCACAGAACCACCTAAGAACAAGAAAGACAGAAACACATAAGAAAAGACATCAAATCACCAACATTTTATTAAAATGCTGGGTTCAGGACGTGTTGTGCGACTGCCATCTCTGTGTGCAACTTATCACTCAGGAAGAGAAAGGCCTTTTGTGATTATATATTCATGTTCACAAAGACACATCACAATCCCTATAGCTAATGAGACAACGATGAATCTATCCATGCTTTCCATCTCAGGTTATGCTATTTACACACATGGAACAACTAATCCATTCATAAATTCCAGTTTTTTTATAGAACGCATGTGCTTTTCCCGTAACCAGATATGATATGCTTAGTATATTTCCTAAAAATCCATACAGCAATCAGACCCACAATATATTATGAACTATTTTATTGACCTGTATTCATTCCCTGTCCACCATGTTGACCTCCATGTTGACCTCCGTACTGACCTCCCATATAGCCCTGGTTAGGAGGGGCCATTGGGTTGTGACCAGGGCGAGGACCTAGAATGGGTAAAATGATATGCCATAAGACAATTCATCTAGTACCAGATGTCATTATCATAGTCCTAATATTCTTCAAAATATGTGGAACTTGCCTAGGAAAGTCCAAGGTATAAGATCAATTAGTCTCCCATACATGACAAAGACTTATGATGTTATGAACACAATCGACATCAGAAATATCTTTTTCCTTGATATTTCATCCAATCCATTCAGTAAGAATCATAAATGGGGTCTGTCACATATGGGACAAATAGCTTGCCAATCTACATTTAAAGTTGAAAACATGGACATGGCTGATGTCGAAAAAAACTGAGCCTCTACTGACGAAACACGACAAGAGTGATCACGTACCTTGATTCATCATCTGTGACTGGTATGGTGGCATAGGTCCTGGACCAGACGAAGGGGCGTGACCTCCCATGGATGGTGGTCCCTGAGGGGGCATCATGTGCCCCTGACCCCCCTGCATGGGGCTCATCGATGGTGGCATCATATTACTATCTCCCATGGGGCCTGGCCCTTGCTGCATAGCACTGGGGCTAGGCCCAGACATTCCTGGGCCTGGACTTGGTGTCATCATTGGGCTATTGCTTGGTCCTCCCTGCATAGGGCTCGGCATAGGTCCTCCTTGTGATTGCATTCTAGGGCCTAGAGAATTTAAAGAATTAAAGGTCACTAAAACAGAAAATACAAGTTAAATGGTTCATATAAACAGCAGGTAGATCCAGGATACCAGTTGATTTCATCACATTAGCTGACAAAGAAATGAACAATGTTTGGAGAAGAAAAAAAAAACTGAATGTGATAATACAGAGACATGAATTAGTAACAAGCTTACAACTGGTAGTTCTTTTGATGAACTAATATAAAGTGAAATAATTAAAACTTTGAGGTTGATCATTTCACTTGTTTGTTCTACAATAGTTAGGTGCTCTGTTGACAATTGATCTGGCAACAAAACTAACTTCAACCCTAACCCTACATGTATATCTTTGATGAAATAAAGCCCAGATCGAATGTGGGGTCACCACAATAGTGTGTACCTGATCCTCCTTGTTCGTAGCCCTGCACTGGTCCTGATCCTGATGGACCACTGGGTCCTGTTCCTGGGTGATTCATGTCTGAACTCATGTTGTTGTCTGCTATCTGGTTTGGTGCAGGCATTGGGTCATCAGCCATTGCTTAGCCTGCAAAACAGGCATATCCCAATCAAAATCAATAATAAAAAAACGGAATGATCCAAGATGACTTTATCATTTTTTTTTAAAATAAAAAATAGGAATAACTTACACATACATGTACTTGTAAGATGGAGGTTGAATATGAATTTGTGCCACTACAAGTACAGTGTTTGATCGCGCACTCGGTTTTGTGTGGTAAAACCCTTCCCATAGAAATTGCACGGATCCCTATGCAGTCTACAGGCATTGCGCGCTCATGCAGAATAGATCAATGTTTTCATTACCAAATTGAGATTCAAACCTTTATTCTTTGTGATCCTGAAGGCAATGCACAACAAATAAGGTGTCATATGAAAGGGCAAGTTCGTCTCCATATGCCCGAAAAGAAGTCATCTCAGAACTCTAAATATATCTTGATAAAAACTGCGATTTAAACATTGCTTACATCGTAGCTCAGAGATTACCCACTTTTGAGAAATGACCTCCTGAGGGTTAAGTAGTTCCAGCCATGCGCAGCGAGAGTTTAAACTCCCGCTGCAAGATTTTTATCATGGATGTCGATTTTGACCCATAATTTCCTAAAAATGGACCATTAAACGGATTATTTCAGTCAAGTTAGTAAGTGGAACCGAAGTAGTTAAGCCTTTCTTTACCTAATTTACAATATAAAATGCAGCAGATATATGCATCCTGTAAAAGGAGTAGAGTAAAGTACCCGGTAATCAGTCAGCTCCGGTTTTCGGCCAATTGGTTGGATACATGCAGGGCGCGACAAACCCGCTTGCCCGACGTCCCGGGGCAACCAAATTGAGCCGTCGGGCAAGTAAATCAAATTATCACTTGCCCGATTCGGGCAAGTGATACTTTTACAGTAATTTCCTAGTGTCCAAGAACTCTACCATTCACCCGTCAACTTCTTACCCGTCGTCAAAATCCAGAAGCAAAAAAGCGATCGTTCCGATTTCGAAAAAACTTCACAGACAGCTAGCCAGCTCAGCTAGCTCAGCGCGCATGCAACAGTGACACTTCAAGCCATGAATGCCGCTCCGCCTCCACGCACGGCCGGCCGTGAGCTAGCTAGAGACAGCTAGCGCGATCGTACCAGCTGCGAGCTTATTCGCGCTCTCTCTCTCTAGCTCTGCAGGCCGCACCGACAGGCCTTTGCTATTCTCTGATTGCCGATTGGTTGAATCACGCCAAATATGACGTCATTATTCTAGGGAAATGAACACGTGCGAATCGGAATGGAATAAACAACAGGGATTTTCTAGTAAGTACAAAAAGTCAAATGTTTGATATTTATTCATAAAAAATAAAATGCGTTTTTTAAACCTTCAACCATCCTTTGTTGACCATTTTCTTTGACATATTAGGTTATTATTCAGTACAGTTACACTGTACATGTATGTGCATTAATTTGCTATCTAAAACACTAACTTATCATTACGAGATAATAAATGCTTTAACCTCGAGTCCTTTTTCGCTTTAAAGTTTTGGGCAAGTGGAAATATTGTTTGGGCAAGTAAATTGAAAACCCACTTGCCCGACAGGGCAAGTGGTGAAAAAAATTCTTGTAGCACCCTGACATGGTAAAATCACTTTAAAATACATCGCATAATAGCATAACACATATCCCACACATACCATACCATGCCAGTGTCACTGAAGAACCACATTTGCAATGAAAAATATATCCTAAAATATCACATTTTAGCGATGTAATCGGCGGTCCCGCTACCCAAATCTGAAAAATCGAGTTTTTTACGCGTGTATGTAAGAAATATGGGTACCATAAAATGAGCTTTATTTCAAGTATTTTTCAGATATAGAGCCCGATTTTGTGCTGGTCGCAAGCTCAAAAGTATCTCATCGCATGTATTAAATCAATGCAGCCGCACACCGCGACGCACACACGATATGTCCGTCTAATTCAGATTCCAACTTCCGATCACCGCTGTGCCTGTATTCGGCCAGGCGAGCACCCGGGAGCTCCGGCGTGGGATACCTGCTACGCCCGCTTGTGCTATACATCAGCGCAGAAACGCACTGCGCGCGCGAGCGCTTCCTATTGACTTTGTACATGCGGCCGTAAACTGAAACGCTCGGCCGATAACCGGCTCCAAAACAGTGAAAATTGAAATGAATATTGTCATGGCAATTCGTGATTTTTTGGGGGGATTCTTTTTTTGTTTAAATAATAATAATATTTGCTTCATGATTTGAACAAGAAATGATAATAAATAGGAAGTAAAGAGTCCAATAAATAGGATTTTGTCTTAAAGGCACACTGTCCTACTTGAAGTTACTTGCTCCCTCTATATAGAAAACTTCCCCAATCGGTGCCTGTTGGTCCCCCATGATCCTCTTTTTCTTATGTTAAATGAGAGCTGAGTTAATGAGATAGCCACCTGTCACAATGACCTCGCTGGCTCGCTGGGCGGTCTAATCCCTTCTGGTTGAAGTAGTAACGCCTCCCTTTAAGTGGCCGAAAACCGGGTACTTTACTCTAATTCGGGGATAAGTTTTGCAAGTTTGGTGTACTAATTTGCCCACATAACCTACACATTTGGCGGTATAGTCCGTTTCCGTCTCTAAAGAGAGAGCCGACCCTACCCCAATAAGAGGCTAACGAACGAAAGAGACGGAAAATTCGGTCTAAGCTCTGCTCAGCTCAGTCCCATTCATTCATCCACTCACTTTTCCAGCTGTCCTCCGCTGCACTGCAAATGCAATGCTAGTTGCTCGCAGTACAGCCCTTCGCACTCACACACACATTATCCATAGACTTTTTCAATTTCACAGACTCACACTCACTCGGCTTTGCCCAATCTTACCATTTTCAAATACGGATCACGCCAAATCCTTAAACATTTGATAGATATTACCTCCAAATTTTGATTTTAGCATATACAAAGATATATATCAGGGTACTTTAAATTGACAAAATATCTCTTACCGATTAAAATCGACTTTTAGCTGCCCGCGACCCGGATTTCTCGCACACAAAATTGCAGTGGCCGCAGCCTTTGTTCAGTAATTGTTCGGAATATCTAGAAACAAGCGGATTTAGGTCGGAATTTTTCGGCAATTATCGGAAACGTAATATCCAACGTGCCAATCTAAAGATCTGCAAGTGATTTGTTAAAATTATTTAAATAATCCAAAAAATACTAAAAAGGTAAATTATGAGATCAAAAGCCAAAGAGGTATAGATCTAATTACAATGGGTTTTTTTTAATTAGTATTCACAATCGGTTTTATTCTGATTTCAAACAATGAATACATGTTTGTCCCCCATGCATGGAAGAGGCATACTAAAGTGTTTTCCACCATTAATATGTTACTTCCCAGGGGCGGATCCAGCTTTTTATAAAGGGGGGGTTGGGGTGGTATGCGAGGGAGCGTAGCGACCGAGTCCAATCGAGCGGAGCGAGCGAGGGGGGAGGGTGTGGGAGGGGGGTGTCCCCCCTCCCACAGTAGGGACAATTTTTGAAAATCTGTGTGTGAAAATGGCGTTTTCTTGCGATAAGATTTTAAAAAATGGTCCCCGGATTTTTTTTTGGGGGGGGGGTTGCAACCCCCCCAACCCCCCCCCCCTAGATCCGCCACTGCTTCCATATTTTTCGTTTCAAAGGTAAAATATGTCCTTTACTCATATTTAAAATGTACAGGCATGTCATATTAATAAGGTGTTGAAGTGATTGGTATCATCGTAGGAGGTCGAAAAGGAATTAAAAAATTCAAACAAATAAATAAACTTGCTGATTATGGCACTGGATGTGAATTGCTTGAATCTCTGTTGCAGCATTTTATTTAGTATGACCCTGTTTTGCTTTCTTAAATATTGTGAAAGAAAAACAGGTAAATATCTGGTTTTTCATACCTGGATATGTGTCATCTTTAATCGAGCGGCGTCATCTTCGCCCTGGACTTCGCTCATCTGGCCTTACTCTCCAGGTGCCCATTACCGTATCTCAAGTGATATGGAGACCGGGCCGATTTTCCTCTATTGCTCCTCGCCTGTGGAATTCCCTCCCATCATCTATTCGTGAAATTGACAACCTGGACCACTTCAAAGCCTCACTCAAAACTCACATCTTCCTTCAGACATGAGGAGCTCGCGCCTTTGAATGTTTTTTTAAACAGATATATGGCGCCATACAAATGCTGTTGTTCATCATCATCATCATCATTATACTGAGGGAATCTATTCATCACTTTTTGATCGGGATTCAAGATTTCTAAATGAAACTGTAATAATCCTACTTTAATATTTTTGGAATAGCTATGCACATGTATATATTTCCTTTAATTTGTTCCATCTCAAGTGATATCATTTGCCACATACCTTTGATAACAATTTAATTTTAAGATCATTTAAGTAATATGTCATAAAAATTGATTAATTTTATCTACATCAACTTTTCATATTATTAATTTATACTTGGGAAATATAACAATATGAATGAATTTGAATTTAAAAGTTGAAATTTATATTTGGAATATGTTTGCTCGCCCGGTAAGAATAATCTGACTCATGGCAAATTATTATTATTATATCATTTTGTAATGATCGGTAATCAAATTCTAATTTGTGTAGTGTCTTATGTTTATGTTCGGCACCAGCCAATGAGGAGAGCCTCTCGACAGGATTCCCAATCTTTTTAGGCAATCCACAGTACCTACCCGCCTGTATCTTTTTCTCTGTAGGCCTATTGTTAATTGTTTATACCGATGTCTGTGTTAGATTGTATTCTCCTGGATATTAAATAAAGTTTAAAATAAATTAAAATCAATATATTCTTGTAAAACATTATTTACTTTTAGATTTTTTTTACATTTCAGATTATAGTTTATTGACCATTTTCAAATAATCATACAAAAAATACATGTGCTGTTTCATTTGTGAGAATAATGTGTTTCATAAACCTCAGTAAATTTCACGATACACGTATAATACATGATATAGGCCTAGGCCTGCAATTCGGGAAAACTCACTAGTTTCTCTGAAAATACCGGACAGATAAAGACTTTTTGTAAAACCTTTCGCTCGAAATAGGGATCCATTGACACTAAAATTGACCTTTTTTTAGTTAAAAACACATAACGCATGGTCAATCTGATGGACAGATAATAACATATAGTGCACTGATCGACCTAAATTCTTAGCTTGTATGTAGTCCTTTGATCTTTTCCCCATATTGGCATTCAGCTATATATAATATTCAATATAGGGATGTACTTAATCGCCTTTGCAAGAAATTAGAAAATTTGTTGTAAGAAAACACCCAGACATATGCCCCCCCCCCCCTTGTGCAAAACTGACCGTATAAGTAGCTAGGACTACATGTCACTAAAAAAAAAAGGTGTCCAAATGGGTAATACCCCTCCCCCCCCCCCCCGGGTCCCCCCCCCCCCTCACGTACCTAGCCCGCCGCAACATTTCACAAAATTAATTAAATTTTATTGAGGTGGGGGGGGGGGGGGTTCTTGCTTGCTTTTTAATGTTTGTCAGTGAATTTCTGAGGGAAACGCATCTAGCTATATAGCTAAACTAGCGATAAATTAGAGAATGGTTTTGTCACGCGTACTGCTCGACTGTAATTCATCAAAAACTTAGTCGTATTTCATGGAGGTAGTACAAGCAAAGTCAAAGTGAGTTTGAGGCATGAGGGCACTGCCATAAATAGTTTTAGTTCCACCTGATGCAAAGAAGACTTCAAATTGGCAGCCTCAAGCACGACGCTTATCAAAAAACTGAGCAGAAACTTCAACTGATCGGAATTTTCCGACGATTCAAGTCGCTTTTGTAAATTTTTACTTAGCTCTCATAGTTATATTTTAACAGTATATTTATTTACTTAGTTAGATTCATTACAAAAATATATATTTAACAATATTTTAATCCGTGAAATTGCTGTCTATTCTAACATATTTTATATATTAACTTCAATTATTCGAGTGATTACTATCGACTCCCGCAGTAATAAATACAATTCCCGGAAAGTACGCTAGGCTCTTTTAGAGATTGTGCTCCTTTCTCAAATTACATTTCTTACACGAAGATTCCTCTTAGAGGAGCTAGCGAGTGACTACAATCTGTCACATAGAGTTAGTATTTTGTTTACAAACTTTGAAACGGACGAGTTCCAGTCATCGAAATGGCAGCCTTTAAATCTTGTGACACACTTTCCAACGAAAATGTTATGTATTGGTTGAAAAGGGCAGAAGAATGGGCTTCAGTTAAAAAGTTGCCGAATATGCAGAATCACGCGAGATCGTCGCTAGCAAGGGAAATTTCACAAAGCACTGACCAACTTGGATTCTTCCTGTCATCGGTGCACAGCCGATTGAGTGCCGTGAGTATCCGCGATGGAGCCGCAGCCTCAGCCGCTAGAGCTAGCCGAGGGATGCATGGATGCATTTGCCATTGGATGCAGTGGGCTCACACAGGCTCGTGCATGCACTGGCAGATAGGGAATACCGACATAGCTCAGTCAGATGCTGGAAAAAAATTCATGAGCTGCAAATTCAATTTCTAATATAGGATGATGCATTGTGATTGTTGTTGCATTCAACACTTTTTATCTTCAACAAAGATTGAAAGAAGTTAGATCTACTTGAGTTAAATCATGTAGGGTCTACTTGGTCTTGGTCTTGGCCCCTAGTGAAGTCTAGATCTAGGCCTAGTCCTAGATAGTCTTGATCTTGACTCTGGTAAATTAAATGGCGCTTGTTCAGAAACCTATCCAAAATTTGACCCGTAACTCTGGCGTGGAGATGCCCTACTAAAACATACCCAAAATGAAGTAAATATTCATTAAATGTCCAAATAAAGATCATGAGTTAAAAGTTGTTATGTTTATTACCTGTTTCGTGTCAATTTTCTTGTTATTTTTGGACTCCAAATTGGAGTATTTTTCGGATAAACTTTGATATTTAATATACACTTTTTCACAGGTTTCACGGCAAACCACTGCACACCACTGCACAATACAATTTACAAGTGCATACCGATGGTGGGTTGGTGGCGGGCGCGCGCCTGTGTGAAGTTATATACCGTAATGTCTCTGATCGCTTCTACAATGTTTCTTTCAAAATGTAATTGCATGACCAGAACTGGTCTATATCTTTTATCCAAAGAATATTTAAATCACTTGATATTTGTATATAAAAACAGTGATTAAATCAGCATTTTTGCCAAGCCTACAATGAGCAAATAATTTGACCTTGAATGTAGAAATCAATCCAAGAGTTTGATGGTTTCATTTACAAACATACATAGAGCTTAAAGGTACTATGTCCCATTTGCAGGCCCAAAAAATGAAAAAGTTAAATTCCAACTGCATTTGAAAGATAAAACTAATTTAGAACTTCCCTAAAAAAGGTGGGGCTTGAAAATGTCTTCAAGTGGGAAAATAACGACTATTAGTTGTCAAATCGACTTTAGGGCTATAGAGCCCAAAAGTAATAGTCTTGATTTTCAGACAATTGTACCGAATGGTCATACGTTTTTTGCTGCGCAAAGATTCAATCAGTTTAATCTTGGCCATCACAAGAAGTGGGTTATTGATGTAGGCAAATGCACATGTACCCTTTACAACTCTTTTCATGTATGATATTACCAAAGAAGAAAGAAAGCCAGTCAGTCACTCAATAGTGTCAGACAGTGAAATCTAGCAAGTAAACGGGTTTCCTTGCATAATTTGAATATGAGGACACTGCTAAGGTTTAAATTTCACAAATAGGACATACACGACATATTCATAATTCCTGCAAAGTTCTACAGCATTTTAGGTTGGCTGCAAAAGGGACATAGTATCTTTAACATTTCCAATTTCTGACTTTTTTTTTGTCTCTCAGGATGGCATATCACAAGTTTTAAAGAATCATCCTAAACTAGGTCATTTACTAGGTCGTCTCTTTTCCTGCCAACATCTCATATCTGAAAGTAAGTTACATCATGCTATCCATAATCTGTCATTATATTAAGCCATACTTGCTCCCTCTATATAACAAACAATGCATAATTGGTGACCATTGGTCCCCCATGATCCTCTTTTTCTTATGTTATTTGAGAGCTGAGTTGATGAGATAACCACCTGTCCAGTGACCTTGCAGGGTAGTCTAATCACTCCTATTCACTAGTATTGATGAGCTTTAAAGCAACCACCAAGAACTGTACTTTCTATGTAACATATACATTTTTTTAAAAATAATAATCCAGATGTGATATTTATGGGATACTTTTGAAGAGATATATATTAATAGGTAGCCTTTGAGAAACTATACCACTTCAAGATGAGACTAATTTTGCCCCATTGATGTCAAGCACTTCATAACTCACAATACGCAAGAGAGATTAATGTGTTCCATTTTTCCAGTTGAGTGTACCGGTAGGTCCATGCTGTTTTGTAACACAAGGAAAATAACATTACTGAATAAAGCAAAGTACCAGTAATAGTAATAAAGACAAGAGAATTTCAGATCAAGATTTTGTTATGTGTTTTCAAAGTTTTTATCAAGTGAGTTTTTTAATTTGTTGCAGATTGTGAGGTGTACAGTAAGCTCCTTAACTGTGTGCAAGCGCTCAGAGCTCAGCATCCCCAGGATGGAATGGAGAAGAAGGCAAAGGACTGGGCTGAGGTAATTTTGAAAGATTTAGATGCTGCTTGTAAGTATCGGCTTGCATGGTGATGTAGATATACAGTAGGCTTGCGGATGCACCATGTGAGAGAGAGGGAGGATCCTGACGACGGATAGTCGACCTGTTCAAAACGTCGAGCCACTCTCGCCACCCATCCTCTCCAAGCGCTATAGTTCTCCTTAGAACTATAAGCTAAGAAAGATAACCAACAGTCTTTTTCATGACTATACACCCTCAAGAAAGATTACGGAGAGTCCTTTTCAGGACTCCTCAATCCTCCCTCTCTCTCACATGGTGCATCTGCAAGCCTACTGTATTTGAAAGATTTGTTTTGGTATTCTTTCTTTTCTCCTCGAAAATTATATATTTGCTTGTACACTCTAGATATATAATCTGGGGCCTAAAGATATGTATGCCTCACTCAATGAACTAGGCAGAGAACACTAGCCCACCCTAATTGACTCGGTTTCAAACCTTGAATCTCCCTGTTACAATCTAAAGTTGATGCAATCTTGTAAGCAGTTGGTTGTTTCATGTGTCAAGCTGTCAATTAAAGTTTTTGTATCATTATCTTTCTTTCCCAGTCTCAGATCAGACACTCTGCATCCTATTACCATCAAAAGAACCCAGCTTCAGATACAGCTGAGTCATTGGGATACACTGCATTGGAATACAATATCATGTCATCTAGCAAGGTAGGGAACATGTTGGTACTTTAGTCATAATTATCATAACGGACATACAGTTAGTGATTTGACCATTAGCAATCTACAAAATATCACAATCATTATTCTCAATCCATAATTACTAAATTTTGATGTATCTTATATAGTTAAACTAGTATTTTTGGTCATTTATGTTGTGTTAAATATTAGATAAGAAGGCTGGTTTTGAGAACATGAATTTGTTGATGTTTTTCAGTCAGTAGTGTTTACCATGGAGTGAGTTTTTTGTGGTATTTCTGTGTAAAGTTTCTTCATCTATAGCCAAGTACCAGTAGGTGTAAAAGGCAAGCCAAAAACAAAAGAAACAAAATCAGATTATCATAGCAAAATTGAAAAACAACCAACTTGCTTTTTTGTCATGTTCATATTTTTGCATTTATTACGAGTTACTATTTCTGTTATATTCAATAAAAATAGCCCTAACCCCTGTAATTTTATGCATTTGTAATTGACAGCTGATTAAATCTATTCAAAGAGACCTTGATCATTTGATAGCAGAGCAACATCATTACATCCACAGGTAAGTTAAACCAGGAATATATTACTCTCTTCTCCTGCAACATCTTAATAACACTTTCCAGTAGCAATTTTTGTTTGCCCTGAATTTGATTAAGTCTTCTAGAATTACTCCTAGTTCAATCCAGTCCTTAATGTCTACTAGTTGTGAATGTAAGTTACTGTCTATTTAACAAAACAGACAATATTCTGATGGGTTGAAAATCGAATTGTGTTTAATATTTTCAGTTGCATTTAAATGTAAATACATGAGGACCAGGACTCGGTCTTAAAGTTGTCATGTTATGATGTCTGGCTTATGATATGCATAGTTAGTAAAACAAAGTCCTCTAAACTCACTATCAGTTCTTTTTTCATTTAAATGTTGTATAAAAGAATAACAGATATCTACTGCAGTAATGTTTCAGAATACCCTTCCTTCTTATTATTGTGTTGTTGTTCACCTTTCATCCCTTCATTTGAAACCAGTATCCAGGATGATGATATAAGTATTGCAGAGCTATCAGACATGTGCCTTCCACTGTTAATGAATGCATCCTCCGTGGGACTAGTAGACAGGGTGCTTCTGCTGCACTCCAGGTCTGCAGATGATCAGGTCTCAGATCTTTTCTTGGAGCGGGTCACCCGAACCCAGGCCTGCGCTTACGATGTAGCACAGGAAAATGGTTGGTTGATTGGCAAAATTTGAATCAAATTATTCTACTTCAAAGTTTGATCCAAAGACCTGGATTCACAAAATTTATATTTCACACTGTGGTCTAAACTATAGATGAAGCCTCCTCCATAGACTAAAATGAGCATATATTATCCATTCATGGGACCCTGCTCACAAGGCACAATCGCTTTGTATCTTGTGATTTTATTGCTGTATTTTGCCCTTGTTTTCACATAGTTTTAAATGAAAAAATAAATGAATTGAATTGCATTGAATAGAGGGCACACATGTACTCTGATATTGGATATTTAGACCAGAAATTCAGGTAAAATATGTCAATTTGTTTTTAATGTGTAAATTGGATCTAGATGCCGAATGTTTAAAGCAAGAAGTATTGACAATCCATTTGTCAGTTCCCTTTAATTTATAGTGTGTGAATAGCAAGATGCACATAGTTCAAAACAGCTGTAAGTTCTGTTCTTGTAGAGTTGAGGAATAAGCAATTAAAAGTGAAAGCTTAGGTTACTGTGTTGACATTCTTATTAAATTTTATTGTCCCTTATCTTTGTAGTTCTACCGGTCGCATCGTATCACTATTGACTTCTAGATTAGTTGATCTTTTCATTTTCTTTAAAAAATATATTTTCAGAGTTTTGTCTGACAAAAGAAGCTCTTACATCATTATGGCTGCAATATCTTCCAGCGCTGGAACAAGAAATTCTTCAACTTCTACAAGCTTTCTTCCAGCATGCTTCTGACCTAGCAACAGAGGATGCTCTGAAGCTCATTCACTCCAGGGACTTGGTTTGTACTTGACTTCAGATGTTAGATTGTTACTTTTTTACACAACGTTTGTGAAATAATTATGTTACGATTTCAATGAATTTTGTTTTACATTTGTGGTAGCTGCCTAGTTCAAATGTTTTGTATCACTTTTTTCAGTGGGTAACATTTTTGAGGTGGTAACTTCTTTTGATGGGCAGCTTTTTTCATTTGGTAACTTATACAATGTGTAACCATTTTAATGTGTAACAATATTTGAAGTAGCATAAAATATCCAACTTGTCAAGCATTTGTTATAATTTGTAGTATAATACCATGTGGGCCATCTGATTTCTTATCATTAGATCATTTTCTGACAGAATTTTGTTATAATTTGATTTTATGATAGTGACATGAATATCATTTTATCATCAAATTGTCCCCTTTTATTCACTCACCTTATAGCCCAGAGCATGTGCAGAGCACAAGATAATATATGAAGCTGTAGACTCCTGTGTACAGCAAGTTCTTTGGCAAACAAATGGTAGCGATACTGTGATCCAATTTGTACACTTGTTTCAATTGGCTGTCAATGAGGCTATTCAAGAGTTGAAATCCCCCCAGGTAAGAATAGAAATATGTAACTTAATTTGTCTTTCAGAAGTCATCTATATTGCAATCAGAATTGGCTTTGATAGATTATCTTGCATTTGCATGTGTTGAGAACAAACTTGGAAAATCCATATAACGGTATTTAGATCCACATGGAAATTAAATCACGGAAACTCAACAGTCAATGTTTGACAATGAATATTTCAACTCGAACTACTAGTATGAATCTGACTACACTCTCATTTGTACATGAAAAGCCTTAAATTTATATTTTTCCATACCTATTTGGTCATGTATGTGTATGTCCTCTGTCAATTATGTTCTTACTGATTTATATGTTCTTAATGATATTCCAAGCATCAACAGTCTTCAATGCTTACATCTGTTCAACATATTTAGTACCTTTTTTCTCATTCTCTTTGTCTAGTATTCAGTGCACAGACTGTTTCCACAAAGACTGTGTCCATTGGTGAACCTTCTGACAGTAGACCCCAGAGGTAGGAAGCATTCTTGAGTTTGACAGCATTGTTGAAATAGAAGGAGATGGAAATGCATTGTAAAAAAAGATATACTTGTACTAAAAGGCCTTGAAAAAAAAAAGTTGTATTGCCCTGTGCGACCGACCCGCAAATCTTGAAATCTATGGTCGGCTTTTTAAAGAAATATTAAAGCATTCAAAACTGAGAAATATGAGACCAAAGAGGGAGGAAAAAAAGAAAAAGAAAAAAAGTTTAAAAAATAGAAAAGATTTCTGACTGACCGACCCATGTTTTGGCACCTAACGAATATACAATATCTTTTTGTTGTTAGGACTTGTGTGATTGTTTATGAAGTAGATTAGAAAGTACTGTGAAATGTGGTTCATACAGTTTAAAGAACAATGATACTTACCGGTAACCGTTGTCAAGATTGAACACTGGTTTTATCAGTGTTCTTGAAACTGGGAGGTCCATGGTTAGAAATTAGTGCACTAGGTTTAGACTTGCTGTTTTAAGAGGAGTTGGTTTCTTACCAGTCACTAATACTTAAATCAATCAAAAGAATAGTGATGAAATTAAAACCAATAACTTTTATTAGGGGGCTTGTCATTCTTTTTTTTATAAAGATTAAGTAGATTTAAGGAATTGGTGGAACCATAAGTATAAAGAAAAGTGATCCAGAGCAAAAGCTAATTTAGAAAAAGAAGACGATTTGTTGTACCGTTTTCCAATCAATCAATCAATCAATCAATCAATCAATCAACCAACATATCAATCAATCATTCAATCAATCAATCAATTAATCAATCAACCATTCAATCAATCAATCAATCATTCAATCAATCAATCAATCATTCAATATATCAATCAAACAATATATCAATCAATCATTCAATCAATCAATCAATCAATCAATCCATCAATCATTGTAGATCTACCACAAGAGGCCCATGGGATACATCTGACCAGCATCCAGGTCACCTTGACGACCACCATAGATGACCCGGTGGTGTCCAACAACCCTCATGAGATGTATGCAGTCTGGATGACCATGGTCAAGTTCCTGCAGTGGTATCATGCTGCCGTCTACACCCTTATCAGAGGTGACAGTGGAGGCGAGAGAAGCAGTACTGTGGATGCTTGTCTGGGACTTGTAATCTGGTTTCATCACCCACTCTCATTTGGAAATTGTGCAAGTGATGTCAAGGTATGTATAGATTACAGAAAAGGTGATACAGTCAAACCTGCTTTAGTGACCACCTGTCTACAAAGATTACCTGTCTACAAGGACCACATTTTTTGTTTCCCTTGAAAATGGTTTCTCATTGAAACATGTACTAAAGGAACCTGTCTAAAAAGACTACTTTTTGTGTTTCCCTTGGGCAGTCGCTTTATGTGAAGAAGTTTTTACAAGCATTGTGAAAAGCAGGATCCTGTGATATCTTTCTAATGAAACAAATGTTAATAAATAGGTCTCTCTGAGAGGACAACTTGAATTGAGATCAAAGTGTTGAGGCAATATTTGAATTGTTTTATGGGGAAATAAATTCATAAAAATTGTGATGTACCATTTCGTTTTGATGTCATACTTTATTTTCCACATATTTAGGATAGTTTGTATCACCTTATTCGCGATGTTCACTCATGCATCATGGGAGAGGTATTTCAGAGAAGAGATCTTGAGCGGTTGTTCTTGAGTCTAGGCATGCAGGGCAGTGTCACTGACAATGATCTACCAGTCAAACTCATCATAAACCTTGTCATGTCAGCCATCCTACAAGCTACTTCCCTGTCAACAGATAATGTATTAGACATAATGGACATGGTACGATGTTGGAATTATTGCACTTTCTAAAATTACAAAAATTATCTGTATTGAGGGCTAAAAATATTATCATCAGTTTCTGACTTTAATTTTTTTTTGATGTAACCAACTGAAACAAAAATGGCTATCAGATGTTTTAGATTGGACTCGACAAATTGATCAAATGGTCTGTTATGGGTTTCAATTCTACCGTGATGTCCGGAGATATATGAGAGAATAAGAATCGTACCTTACCCCGCCAGCTAAAGTCACAATGTAAATTTTTAATAGATTATCGTTTACATGTACATGAATTTAATTATGATTTTTATCTCTTTGCCTCCTGTTTTCTCCTCACTTATCAGATGTGTTCTCATAGAATTTCTACCAGTAGCAGCAAATCCAAGAAGCTAGCTCTTCTGCGGAGCCACCTCGATATCCATCAGACGTTCATGGTGTCAGGAGTGGGATTCAAGGAGGCAAGTCCTGTACATGTGAGTGAAGCTATCAGGACTCTGCAGGACAACACTTGAACATTGCAGCTCCCAATCCTGCATTGAGGATCTGATTATCAACATATCATGTTGGATGTCAGGAGTGGGATACAAGGAAGCACGTCCTGTACATGTGACTGAAGCTATTAGGACTCTGCAGGACAACACTTGAACATAGGAGCCCCAAATCCTGCAACAACAATCTGATGATCATCTTATCATGTTGGATGTCAGGAGTGGGATTCAAGTAGGCTTGTCCTGTAATGTGACTGGAGCTATCAGGACTCTGCAGGACACACTTGAACATAGGAGCCCCAAATCCTGCAACAACAATCCGATTATCATCATGCTGGATGTCAGGAGCGGGATTCAAGGAGGCTTGTCCTGTAATGTGACTGGAGCTATCAGGACTCTGCAGGACACACTTGAACATAGGAGCCCCAAATCCTGCAACAACAATCCGATGATCATCTTATCATGCTGGATGTCAGGAGTGGGATTCAAGGAGACACGTCCTGTACATGTGAGTGAAGCTATCAGGACTCTGCAGGACAACACTTGGACATTGCAGCTCTCGATCCTGCATTGAGGATCTGATCACCATTTTGTTTATACTGGACGTCAGGAACGGGATACAACTCGGCGTGTACTGTAGTTTGTAGCTTTATATATTCTGCGTGGAAACACTACATGTAGGCACATGCCTTTTTTTCTCCACCTAGCATCATGACTCTCAAAACCAATGCTATCTTCAGAATTTGTTTAAACCTATTGGTTTAATGATTTATACATTCTAGAGGGTATGGTTTGCATGGACCAAATCATTGAAATTCTTCATTTACATATAAATTGCTGATGTGAACGAGAATGTACCCTGCTCTTTTTCTTTCTAAAGTCTGTGTGGTATGACCACAGAGGGTATTATGAACTGAAAGATCAGAGGCAGTGTCAATGTTGATGGCAAAAGCAAATGTAAACTTCATGAAATCAAGGGGTTTCATTTGTGGATTTTGTTTGTTTGTATGAGAGTAAAGATATTGAAAGACTGAAACGTTTGCTAATTTTGAACATTTGTGTTATATCTTGTTGCCCAGCAGAGCCATCTATACAAAGAGTTTAGCCAACTTGGTTTTAGTTTGTCACGTTGTGTATACTCTATTTGTTTGTGCTTGCCCAACAAAGCAGTATATAGAGCCTATCTCAAACCGGGTTGGCCAAACTCTCCTCATCAATGGCACCGATATTTTTTGGTGTATTATGCTGCCGCTTTGTGGCTTAATTGCATATTTCTTTACTTCCCGACTCTATTGATGTAGACCTAACAACCAAACGTGAAGTAGAGTCTTCCTTACTAAAGATATGGTAAAAAACAGTTCTATCAATTTCTATTAAAACTTCATACAACTACAATTTGTGTCTGTGTGTGTGTGTGTCCATTTTATAAGAAATACATACTGGTATGTACATTTATTGTTATTTACTGCACAATCAAAAAGATTTGAAATATCTTCCAAGATTTGTTATCCAAGGCCATCATAACAATAGAATAGTTCTATCAGAAAGGCTACTAAAATTAACATACACACCATAAGTTATCACTTATCACAGAGAAATAATCACTCACAACATGTTCATCTTTAGTGGCCCGGCTAGGCAATATTTTATTCTTTTGATTTATTATTCTCATATTTCTTTTGAAATTGACAGGCATGCACTGCACAAATCACAAATATTAAAACACACACTGTAATTCTTTTTTGTCATTTTTTTTCTTTTACGTCAGCAACATTTTCAGCAAAATATAAACCAACGTGCGAGAGGAGAGAATAGGGTGTGAGAAAGAGAGATACATGTATATTGAGAGAGAGAGAGAGAGAGAAAGCAAATATGTCAATTGATCCTTTTCCTGTATGGTATCTTCAAAACAAGAAGATATCCCAGCTGCCTCGTCTACCGTAATATGACCAACTTTTCACTTTTCCACAGGAATGTGACTTTAAAAGCAAAATAAATATTTTTTAACTGCATCGTATAAACTACATTACCATGTTGCATTGTGATGTTTGGGTTCCAAATGAATTGAATGCTTCCAGAGAGAAGATGCCTTGAATATTACAATCGAGACACTGAGTAGAGTAAGAGTGAATGTGAAGAGCAATACACAGAATACATTGAAGTAAAGCATTAGATAACAAACACACTGGAGTAGCTTATTATGGAGAGTATGTTGGCGCATTGGATAAATTCACCACAGACTGGTAAATAACCACAATATCTCAATATGCTTCCCCTGTGCACCTGGCAAGATCACATTAAAAGCTCTTGAATACATTGTAGTGCAATTGGAACGAGACTGGTACATAAAAACATATAACTTTCTTTTCATCCACATTTCGGATTATTTACAGAGATAAATGGTCCTAAAGTAGAAAAAGCTGCCTCACTACATTACAACACACAAAGCAGTGTGTCCAAGCAATACATTCCAAATAAATTTGATTCTATTTCATATGATACAAATGTTCACAAGAGAGCGGGATCGTATTCACATTCCACACATTGACAAGCAAAGGAGATTTTGAAGAAATGCACAATTAATTTGCCAAGACACATATATATTATAGTTTTTGACCACTGTACAGTAATGAACAATATTTACAAACGAAATCCAATTAACTTGGCATCATAAATCATAGTGAATTTCTCTATATAATTGTAGATCTTGTAAGTCAAAAACAACATGTGATGCAATTCATATGCAGAAAAATAAAATAAAACTGGTACGATTCCAACTTTAAAAATGACCATGCTTTGCATGGCTTTGATGTAAGAAAACAAACTAACAGGAACAATTACAAACAATTAAAAATCCAACAGAAAAAAATAAAAATTATATGTCTTTAACTGAATCTGAGTGTGTCCCTTGAATTGATTTTCTCCACCAAGATAACATTAGACACAAAATAAAGTTGATTTAATGTTATTGTCAACATTATTTACAGCGGCTCATTATAATCAACATGAACCTATGAATACAAGTTGTTGTTACAATCATATTTAATGACTTCTGTAATGTGATTAGAATGACAAAGTACAGTATAATCTTGTGTCAGTCATGTGATTTAAAAATTATGAAATTCAGTACTAACAACACCAGTCATGCTTGATAAATTACTTCCTGAGGTCAGTGCAGGTCATTGAGTGATGATACATAAGTATAATTCTTCTCCTGTATAGTCCAATGCAATGAAACATCTATATATGTATCATTGATCAATCAATGGCCCACTTAAATAAACATAAGTACAATTGCACCTGCTAATAAAACAGCAAAAGGTCCTACTCTCCCCTGCTATTCTTGTTTTATCTACAGATGCTTCCTTTCGCTGCATACTTGAATCAAGTACATCAAGATGAAACTAAGTCAAGGTTTTGATTTAAAGGGTCAGTATGAATGAGTCAGCGTTTTGTCAAGGTCATTTATTCTACAACTAGTTTGTCCATCGCGTGAGACAAACCTGAGCTAGCTAAACATTAACATTTCCATATGCTAACCATTACTTTAATAGAGCAAGCATATAAACACACACATACCTACACAAACAATTCTTCTTTGTGTAGCTGATACAAGGTAATAATACTGCCGATTCGCAGAAATACATGTTCAAGTGCACAGTACATGTGCACTTCCTTGCCCCTTTCAGTATTCAAAAGATGTTAATTTAAAAACGTGTGACAGTTCATTTTACAAAACAGTTCTCATTAAAAGCATGTGCAACATCATTTCTCCACATCTTAAAGATATTTGACACCAGTGCCAAATGTCATAAATTAATTTCCAAAAAGAAATGGAACAAAAAAAAATAGAGAGTTCTATATTTTGCTCCTTCTGTGCTTCAAGTGAAACCAGCCACTTGGAAACTAAATGTAATAACAAACTCTGCATGTCCAAAAAATAAATAATTTATTATGAAAGAATATACATAACTTGTGCATTTCCTATAATGTATTATCTAAATGGCTTGGTTTACACTATGAAAGTTAATGGTAATAAAGTAAACATACAAAAATAACTGACATCTTGTAATACTTTCTTGTGTATACTGTTACATTTGTCAAATCGTTTGCAGTAATGTCATCATGGCCTGCCTGGAGGGAGAATTTTGATGGCACAGAGATTTGGCTTGTTGATCAAGTTATAAGATATCTTTGAAGATTGAGAGACAGACAGACAAGTTCAGACATTTCCAAACCTCATCATCATGATAAGCGTTAAACTGGAATAAAAAATGTATGTGATGCTCTGCAACTGTTCACAACTTCAATTAAGATGAATTATTGATAAGACTGTACAGTACATATAATAATTAAATAAGACTAAAAAAGATTAAATCAAACTTCAACATTTAGGTCCTTTTGTCCATAGCTTTTGATAATTTCCAAAGAGAAACTTAGGATTGAAAACTATGTTGGTGGTCTCTGCAAATGACAGAGTGATTTAATGTGGTGTCATGAGTGGGATTAATACCATTGTATCTTCATTACAGCATCAATCTGACATACTTCAGGCCAGGTTGAATACATTACTGTAACAATCTCCTTTTTTTTGCCATTCAATTCTATTTTTTTTCTAAAAACAAGTTTTTCTGTTTAATACTCTGCTTAAATACAATCATGACATGCTCAGCATGCAGCAAAGAAATGTTGACAAAACAATGAACTGCAGACTGAATACAGCATTCACTTCTACTTTTATAATTAAATCTCTAGGATATTTTTGTTAATATCATGGTCTGTATCCTTCAAAATGCTAACTTCCAATTGCGCTACACTTTTCTCACAGGTCTTGGTAGTTTGATCATGGTGCAGCTATCCTTTTCAATAAAGTTGACAAGACAACACTTCCAATTGTAATCTATATTCGCTAGTGCCACAAACTGACTGTTCATTCACTAGACACAATCCCCAGAGGGCGCTATTCTTGACATCATTTTAAGTTTGTCGATGAGGCGCAACTTCCACCGTATAAAGTATTCACCATCCAGAGATATATTGAAGATCCAGCACCGCTGTCGTGTTGATGACAGCCAATGCATGGATAGATCAGAGATGTCCCATTACAAAGTGGTGTCAGCAGTGGGATATGCTCTATTGTGTAATGTTCCTCCTTCAGTGTTTGCAGTCGAACCGCAAGAGATTCCCAGCATTGGCACATCATACGTGCAGTCCTGATATTTAAACACAAACCTCCCACCAAAAGACATAGGATTTCAAGAAGCGGTCCACAGGAGTGCGAGGATTTGAGCAGAAGTCTGGTACAGATGTTCCTTCCAGTTCTTCGTATTTATCCTTCAAATATTGACACTTCCGCACTATATTGTTGATCTTAGCTCATGTCCTGTTTAACCTCACATATGTCCCACCGATTATTTTTTCACACTTCATTTAACAATCTTCTGTACTTTTCTTCTTGAAAAGTAAATCACAGCTTTTAGTTCTTTACAGGCAAATCCTTGCTGCCCTTGCTGCATCTTACTATGGCAACCATTCAAGCGATTTATCCCGCTCAGCTTAAGTCGATCAATCTCATCAATATCGAAGTCAAGAATTTCAGCTTCATAACATGACAATCCTGTGACACTTCTCCATCACGAGGCTTCCAATAGATTGTTTTTCGCCTGATTTTTGATAAATTGCAATACTGGCCACATGTCTTGATTAAGGATTGAATTAAGTTATCATATACAATAGTAAACTACTATATACACACTGTACAACATTGGTAACACACAAGTTTGACTTGAATCCACATAAAATTTCCTTTCTGATTAATATTGCACTACTTTTCATTGAACCTAGAGTCATAACAGGGATATAAAACATCAGTAAGTATACTTCTATATTAACGTTTGGCTAACCTAAATAAAGAGAATTTCAGAACAGTGGACTGTTGGAAATGATTAGATTATTTCACACCTTGATAGATATAGATTATAGATTGACCAGCATCAAAGTGATACCATGTATTGACTTTGATTCTCTTCATTTTCTAAATGAATTTTCATTGGCAGCAATATTCCACATTTTGAGTACCCCAACTCTGAATACATATACAGTGACAGTTCATCATATAGACCTAAAATCCAAGACTGAATGATAGTTTTCCTGCAGGTCAGAATACGGTATGTGAATGTTAACCCATTGAATACTTTAATACTGTATTAAATACAAAATTATTTTATTTCCATTGACTTTAATAAAGGAGCCACAAGGTTCCCTAGGGTATGAGTTTAAGCATATTTAATTGCTTGTAATGAAAAAAAACATTACTTGCAACATGCTCAAATAATATTTTACAAGAGCAGCATACTATTGTTGTAAATTGATGAACACAACCTAGTCTAGCATTCATAAATATTAGAATGAAGTAATCTGTATTTCAACTACTCAGCTTGGCCGGCTGATGATACTCTGATGGGAACATGTTTGTCTGTTTAGGGATACACTACATATGTCTTCCATTGTCTTCTAACATTTGACCGGGAAATTTATTTATAATACCAAGTAGGGATAACCTCTTTCCTTTCGATGATATAATTAAAGACAGGGAAACAGTCATTCATGCACATGCATATCATAGCAACAAAATATATTTCAGTTCACATGTGTTGCAGCTTGTATTTGCACCAACAAATGTCCAATTCTTCAAAAGAGGGAATCAAATAAACTATTTCACAAGAAGAAATGGTTGATATGAATATTTGAAAAGAAAACAGAGCTCCTTCAAATTGATGAAATGATTAGAAAGTGGAATGTACAGTAAAATCTCTGGCATCCATGGACTTTATACAGTGTAGGTATAGGGCACCTGAAGCCTGAAGGGCGTTGGCTCATTTACTTGAACACAGAGTTAACCCCCTTCTTGCGCTGAACAGATGATTTATCCTTAAGTTCTCTATTGCAAGACTATCTGGGTGACATGCAGATCTATAGAGGGTGAGATGGAGAGTGTGGTCTTAGGTACACCATTTTCCAGGTTTGACTACTGAGACACCATTACCAATCTTTTATCTACCAGTTTCCTTTACAGCAATGCCTTTCATATACCGGTACCAATCTCCTTGAGCCTTTTATAATTGGCTGAACTCAAGTGTATGTGAGAGTTGATTTTTCTTTAGGTGTTGTAACTGTCTGTTGAAGAAGAAATTTGAACTCATGTGTATGAATTTGGAATTTTACAAAAAGCCTCTTAGCAGCAAAAAAAAGTTAGTCATTGAAATTCTGATCTTTCTAGCTTTATGAAGACATAGAATAAAGAGGTGGTTTCCCTATTCAGGTCTTTATTTACTTTTCCTAAGGCAATAATATGAATGTCTGTTGTTATAGCTTCTATTGCACATCATTCATTCTTCTTTGACAAAGTGAATGCTCGCTCATCTGCTTTTATCTTTAGGTAAAAACCCATCAGTTGAAGCCATTGCTTCGGCCCTATTGCACAGCTGAAGGCTTTTTCAGGGATTGCATCATAATCACTATAAAAAAAAACTAAAAAGAGAAATAATAGAAGGTTTCTCTTATTCAACTGATGTTCTTTATCTAGTATCATCATGTTAAAAGCTGGAAAATCCCAAATGGAGCATGCATTGGTTGCTAATCATTACAGATTCATTGAACATGCCATCATGTAAATCTCTACATATCATGGACACTAACATTTTTCTTTAAAAATCTGAAAGAGGATTTTTTTTTTTTTTTCTAGAGAAAAAAGTGGCAAGCTGCAAGACTATAAGCTACGAAAACATTTAAATCATCAATACTTCAAGGTTTTATTTTTTACTTAAGTAGCAAGATATCAAATATCCCTAAGTTTCTTTTACAGGGTCTATACTAATCCTAAGCTTTAGGGCCGTGTTGGAATACATCTGTGGGTGTTTATAGAAAGCAGCTTATTCAGGGTGTTTGGATTGTAGGGATCTTGATCCCACCGCTGCCACCCTTTTAACATGCAGAAACTTCAAGATTCTCTGAGTCCCAGTTGACCTCTGAGGAATCCGACTCTTTCTTCTGTCTGGCTTCTCCTTCAGGAGGAGCTGGGCCGTCGTTCAGGTCATCGTTGCTATGATAACAGCTGTCTTCCTCCTGGTTATCTGGAGCGACTGGCTCATCTGACGAGGGTTTGTCAGATGATGGCTTATCCTCGGACGCCTTGCTTGCTGTGGAGTTGTCTGAGTTCTCTGTTTCTAGACCTGCATGTATGTATCAAAGAAAAGTAACCACAAAATATTGAAAAAATGAAAGCAAGGAATACAGGAAGTTTCATTTGTCCTTCTCTGCGTAAACAGGTACCTGTATCTAATACAGTGAAGATTTTACATTCATTCAACTACAAAAGTGATTATAAAGCCAAATTTACACATATATCATAAGCTGAGTTAGCACAAACATTTCTCATTAGCAATTTTTGCTGCAACTCAACTTGTAAATGTTTCTAGGAATGTGAAAAGTCATGGTGAGGTTATATTTATATTTAAAATACAATGCAAATTATTTCAGCATTGAGAAGAAAACCAAATATATTGCCACAAAATGGTAATGGACAAACTAAGACTGTACCTCTCCTGACTGGCCAAACTTCTAGTAAACATGATAGGAGTTCTATATGTTTCTCTGCGCAGTCTACAGATTTCTCCCTGGAATCTATTCTTGAGATGTCGGCTCTTACATCGGTGGCACCACGCGAACCTCGACATCCGCGCCCGTCTTCCTTGCCGGAGCTCATGAGGACAGGACCGAAGCAGACAGCAAGGTTGTAGGGAGTCATCTTGTTACGTTCGCTGTTGACGATGACGTTCTTGAGGTGGTCCAAGACGTACTCCACTGTCTCCTGCTGTATAGAGAGAACAAGAAAGCAATCAGTTGGAGTAAACTCAAGAAATTAATGAGACATTATTGATCACTTCAAAGAGATTCAGCACTTTAGATAATCATAAAGAAACCCCGGCTCTTTCTCTGAAAAGTGAATTTCATACAGGAAAGTTCCTTGGGACAATCAATGGACAAGTAGTAGTCTCAATCCGGATAAGAAGAATGTTAACATAATATCGCTTCTCTGGCTCAAAAACTAGAATCCTACTGGGAGCTCTATGGGTGGTCACAAGGAAATAGCAACAGTCTAAAAAACATTTTAAAAAACCCTACATTCCACTGATTGGATGCAAACATTATCAGGATATCAATGAACGGTATTTCAAAGCTCAACCCAAATATTAATCACAAGGTCAAACCTTTTTCTTTTTTTTAATTATAATTACTTAAAAAGTTGGAGGGTTTTCTTCCCAAATATAAAAGTTCATTGTTTGTTTTGGAAAGCAGAGATTATATTAGCCAGTAAAAATTGTTGCTGGTTTATCATTATGCCTTAACATCATGCATTTGAAATGTCGAAAATATCCTTTCAGGTCTGCAAAACTTTTGTTCATTTTCAATTTTCAAAGCTTTCATGATTGAACAAATGCCAAGAGTGCAATGCAGAATTTGAGTAATCATTTACTAATGTACATTGAATTTTAAAACAATTCAAATTCTTTATTATAAACAGGAATAGATAGAGAATGTATATTTCCCTTAAATGTACATTTGAAAACAACCTTGGAAACAGGGGACATTACATATTACCGGTACTATAATATATCCCTTGAAAAATCCCTTGAAAAATCCTTTCAAGGGAGAATTTTCCTGCTTCGTTATAGGATTTTTAATGGGATAATTGATGACAGACAGCAATTAAGAGGATAACTAAAATCTGGATAACTAAAATCCGGATTTTTGGCCTCTATGTGATACTGCCTAATGAGAGGCTACATGTATATATCCCCAACTAGAATAAGCCTTACTTTGTAATGCCCGACGACTTCCATGACAGAGAGGGCATCATCTCCGTTACAGACTGGATCATCAGGAGAGGCACCAGCCAGTACCGTCATGACTCGCTCCACCATGGTTGGTGGCATCAAGGGGTCTGGTAGCTCTCTCAGGTAGTCCTTTAATACACCTAGACAACACATCAGAAAAAAAATCAGAATAATTAAGATTATTACTATGCATCAAGGTTTGTGGTATCGTAATGATTCCCCCAACTTTCTTGAATGCATCAAGGGGTCTGGTAGCTCTCTCAGGTAGTCCTTTAATACACCTAGAAACACATCAGAAATGAAATCAAAATAATTTGAATATTACTATGCTTCTAAGTTTGTGGCTTAAAAATGCATTGAGAACCCTGGGAAAAATCATAATGATTCCCTCACTTTCTTGGATGCACCAAGGGGTCTGGTAGACTGTAGCTCTCTCGGGTATTCCTGTAATACACTTAGACAACAGAAGGGAAAATCTGAAGAAAAAGATTATTACTATTCATTTAGGTTTGTGGCATAAAAATGCATTGAGAACCCTGGCGGTATCGTAATGATTCCCTCCACTTTCTGGGATGCACCAAGGGGTTTGGTAACATTCTCACACTTCACATTTCAGTATACATGTAGATGTATAACACAGAGCTCAGTGAATACCTGCAGGACCTTTATTGTACGCAGTTGCCATTCATTTACAGTACCGTAAATCTCCGTGTATAAGGCGCACTTTTTTGGCGCCGAAAAAAATTGAAAATCGGGGGTGCGTCTTATACACAGATACAGATTTTTTTTTTTTTTTTTTTTTTTTTTTTCCCTTCCCGATTTCGATTTATGGCGCTATGCCTGGCAATGTCTCCAAGCTCAGTAATCAGTGTGTTGACTCACCACTCGGAAACTACAACAACACTCAAATTTGTCTGTCATCTTGGTTTGAAAGTAATCTTTCTAATAGATCTCAAAATGTAGTTTTTAATAATTCCTCAATTTTTTTTTCTATAACAAATGGTGTACCACAAGGTTCTATCCTAGGTACTCTATTGTCAGAAATTTAGAGGATTCTATTCATATCATGCATGATTATTGATGTTTGGCATAGAACACAGTGCTTCTGCTAGCTGATGTGATGAGGCTGGTGTGGGACACTTGGTATCATGAAGCCTTAAAGGGAAAGTCCACCCCAGGATTTTTTTTTAGCTGACGATATAGACCTAATAATACCATGAAGAATGATACAAGTCTCATTAAAATCCATGATCACATAACGAAGATATATCAACTTTTTTAACGAAAATCAGCCGCCCCCCAATTGCAAATGCGTTACATGGGCATGAAACGATCGCCAAAAAATAACCGATAGTATCGAAATTGTGACGTATGTGTCGTGTCAGTGCGATAACAGTGTACCGCGAGCGAAAGTGAATGTCTGCGAAATAAGAAGGCAGCTCGCAACATATGTCACAATTTCGATACTATCGGTTATTTTTTGGCGATCGTTTCATGCCCATGTAACGCATTTGCATTTGGGGGGCGGCTGATTTTCGATAAAAAAGTCGATATATCTTCGTTATGTGATCATGGATTTTAATGAGACTTGTATCATTCTTCATGGTATTATTAGGTCTATATCGTCAGCTAAAAAAAATCCTGGGGTGGACTATCCCTTTAAGAGTCTGGACCAACCAAAAAATTACTTTTTTTTTTACGAGGGCTCTTTTCAGATTTTCCCTTAAAAAAATAGCCCCCCTTAATTATTTTGCGGTGGCTATTTTGGAGCTCAGGGGGGCTTTTTTTTTTTAAGGTTGTATTTTTTTTAAACACGGTTTTACCTAATTAAATTACAAGCAAAGGCAAATATAGATACAATTGTAGCGTACATATGTCATGTAGAGTATTGAAACATTCAGATACCCATGCAGGATTTATTCACTTTGTGTTAAACGTGTGGCTTTATGATTTACATATTGTAACTAAAACTTGTCGAAAGGAGTGTTTTGTTTAACTGTTCGTTTTTCATATCCTAAGAAAATATTATCACTGACACGCGGGCTAGGAATTAATTTTTTTATGGGGGCTACTTTTCCCCATTGCCTAAAAAAAAACAAGGGGCTACTTCCTTAAAGCCATATTGTAAGCTGTAACAATAAGTTGTGTTTTTCCTTAGCCATCATACTACTAGCAACCAAATTGGTAGGTAATATGTTATTTAGTCTTTTTTTCTGTCCCAAATTTAGTTGTTATCATGGACAATGCAATCCTATTAAAAAAAATGTAGACTAACTCCCTTTAAAATTGTGTTATTTATAACATTTATAACCATTAAATGTGAGTAAATATTTGTACTGTTGTCCCACATACCGATGTATTTGTTATGCCGAAACATGCAAAATCATGGCCTTATTTTTTTTTTATAGACTCTAATTCTAAAGGCCAAGCCAAAGTTAGTTTCATTTCGTAGACAGAAATTGATGTCATCACTCATGACAATTGGCCTGGCATCGATCGTATATAAATAATTTAATTTAATTAAACAGTTGTAAGAACAATTCTGAGGAGTAGGAACATCCTTTATATATTTATTTACGGTTTTTTTATAACAAAATTCAATTTCTGTGTACGAAACTTGCTTTATACCGATTTTACAGGAAAAAATCCGGCATTGATTTTGCACGTTTCGTGATAACAAATATATCAGTATGTGGGACAACAGTAAAAATATACTCGCATTTAATGGTTTTAACTTATAAATAACACAATTTTAGACGGAATAACATTTTTTTTAATGGGATTGCATTGTCCATGATAAAAATTAGGGCCAGAAAAAAGACTAAATAAACATATTACGTACCAATTTGGTCGCTAGCAGTTCAGCTCTCGTCACTCGCAAATACTTATTTGCTTCATACTAGGAGCGTGCGGGCGCGCGCTGGAGCCGAGCTAGTACGTTTCTGTGTATTGTGAACGTGTGCGAACTGCGTATGCATTCATGCTGTGCACGAAACTACATCGGTGCTGGTGGCCTGTCCGGCCGCCGGGAGCTTAGGCGCAGGCAGGCGGATACCGCCGTAGATCTAGCTACAGTAGGTACGACCGCTGATCCGCTGCAACTCACAAAACTTTTAAAATGTTGATGGAAGTTTCTAGTTTTGGAGTTGGTAGTTGGAACGGAGATTTCACTCAGACACATCAATAAATTGATTTATTAATTCCTAGGGAATATCAATTTATGGCGGGGGCGATTTTTCAAGATATATTGATTTTTTTTCGCCCTCGTCTTGATTTTTACCGTGGCGATTTCAGAGGTTTGGGGGGCGAATCGCCCGTCGCCACCGTGTATTTTTTTCGTTGGTCTGGACATGTTTTTAATTTACATTAATGATCTTACACACATTCTTCTACAACAACATTGTTACTATTATTTGGTGGGTTTTTGGCAACAAAACAATAACAACAACAAAACAACAAAAAACGATTTTTTTTTTTTTTTTTTTTTTTTTTTTTTTTTGCCCCCAAAATAGGGGTGCGCCTTATACACAGGTGCGCCTTATACACGGAGATTTACGGTATACATGTAGATGTATAACACAGAGCTCAGTGAATACCTGCAGGACCTTTATTGTACGCAGTTGCCATTCATTTACATGTTTTTAAAACGGTTTACTGCATAATATCTAGACAAACCTTATAGTACACTTGTACATACTGAAAGAAACCTGCATGAACCAGTAGAATTCACATTGGTGTATTCTACATATAGCACTATCCATGCAAGTTGCTGATTTACATACAATATGATGAGTATCACATCTGAGTTTTCTTGGTATGTCCACTAATCTACATGTACCTTCATATATTAGAAACATGCCAAAACATTCTTTCGCAGTCTAGAATGAAATAATTTTCCCAAATTTATCTGTTTCTACATCTACATTGACTAACAAATCTCCATCTTTAACTTGTCATATATCGGTGAAAGCAGTTTGCTAGAATTTCATTAAAATAACCTAATTAAAACAACACAGGTAGAGTGTGTAGATATTACAGATTTCTGCTCCAAGAGATAATCTGATGAACAGCACTCAGCTAATGCACATGTTCATCAACTCTCATTTAAAGGGTGTTCAAGGGATATGAAAAGTGAATATCTCAAAACTTGTAAAAAGGTCAAAATGTTTTTAAAAAATCAAAATTGTATGGTGGCAAAATATTTATTGATAGCAAAAGTAGTCATTTGTTTTCTTTTCAAATTTGAATTTCGCAACTGACAGTGTTTTATTCACCCCATTTGTTGGGTACTTAATGAGGGCTGCAATTTTCGCTTATAGAGAGCAAACCACAGTCTTTTGATCTGAAATTCTGCACATACCTTTAATAAATCATCTAGCTGCTACAAATAAATTTTGAGATCACTTTTTTGAGAGCTTGCAAATCCCTGATAGGGGCTTTAATTTCCTTCCCTTTATAGCCCTACAGTATGTAAACTGATGATTGGATTTAAATTAGATTGTTATTAATTTACCCAAAATACTTTCCGGATTGTACCTTATAATGTCAATCACGATATCAGCATGACGTACTGTGTATGAATAAAACGTAAATGTGAGATTATTTCTTTGTTTTCTATGGTTTGGGTCATATGCAAGAAATGAGGAAAGGAGTATGAAAGCCTTTAATACTCAAAGGTATATTAGACCTGATTACCTGAGTTACACAATCATGCTAATGCTGATTATCATTCCTGATAAGTGAGTATTTCGAAGACTGGAAAGTCTAGTGTAAATAATGCACTGTACAATTTCAACCAAGATTTACTTATAAATACAAAAATTAACATCTACTTTAGATTTCAGTAAAGTTGCAAAAATGAATATCCCACTATGCAGTGTTGATTTCATCACATATTCCCATTCATTTTTTCTTTTCATCTGAAGCACTTGTTGCTACACATGTATTAAGTATATCTCCAACATCATAGAACCATCACATATTTCTCATTTCAACATTTCTTCTCTTCCAAATTCAAAAACCCTCCTGGTAAAAGGATGTGAGTTCGTACCAGTCCACAAAGCGACAAAAAAATGAATAGGAAAAAAAAGGAGGAATACCCAACAGAAACAACCACTTGCTAGCATATTCTTAGACTGTGGGAAACCCTGGTATCATTGTACATGTATGGGAGATACATGTGTGTTGCACTTGGCAGCATTAATGTACGGCGTGTAGTCCGTGCATACTGCCAACACAGGGTGATAATGTAATAAATGAGACAGGGCTAAGCAGAGTCTCTGACTGACTATGCAATATGCATACTGATAGATACACACACAGCATGCATAGAGAGAGGCTATGGCTTCCTCAGACATGCACACACTGTACAGTGTATGCCTCTCTCACAACATGTACATATTGTAGGATGCTTTCGTAGGATGCTTTCTCATGATATCTTAGATTCTGTCCTGGCCTGAGAAAGCATTGCAGTTCATTGTGCACAGTATGCGCAGATAACAACTTGTCTTTGATAGCACATGTAGAAATAATCACTGTTCATATAGTTCCTAGTTCATAAAGTTCCTAAATATCATTTAAAGAGCTTTCTAAGATTTATATTTATTCTTCCCCCACCCCCTCCATCCCAAAAAAGGAGAGTGATATAAATTCCTTAACTGGAAGACTTCCCCCCCCCCCCTCAAAATTTGAATCCTATAATACTGTTTAATTTTGATTTTGTTAATGTTTACCCTTAAGCATAAGACATCACATTTGAAAAGCATTACAAGTGAGTCATGGATATACTTTATCAAACTTATTCTCCAAAATGGACAGTACCTTCTGTGAAATACAAAAATAATGTTAAACAAATTTAGGTAATTTTGATTAATAACAGAAATAACACTTGCGATGTATGTTTCTAAGGTCATCTCTTTAAATATTTTATGATGGTTATGTGAAACATTTGGCAGAATATCTACATTAAGTATGTGCAAAGAGCTTTACAAATGCATTCATGTATGTTGCCTGCACTCAACCACAGTGTCTGTTCAATATAAATACGTTATCATCTACTCTAGATCAATCACAGATGTACATAAACTAACACGATCTTCCCATGCATGCTTTTATACCAAGCATATTTCACTACAAGTTGCAGCATGACAAATCATTGATTAATCTTAACAGAAAAATCTAGCAAGCTGCATTAAAGTACAAAAAACGATTAAACATCGTTGTGAAGATTTGAACAACTTTGGATCAATGATCCGAATTTTTGAAAGGTTTTATAATGTGACAATTTCAAATTGGCAAATTTGTAATGTCAATGTGATATTTTGTCAGATGACTTTCTCATTTCTTACACACACAATGGCTATTATACAGTTTTCAAAATCGACCTGAACAGGACTTTTGTCTAATATATAACAACAAACCATACATAGTAAAATATTGGGTCTTGAGTACATCTTCCAAGAGGGGAACATGAAGACACCCTGTAAGTGATTAGGGTTATCACCCTTCAGGCTCTGAAAAGATGAAAGGGAAAGGTATTCTACAAACCTGTGATGATGTTGATGTCTGGATAGTTGTCATAGGAGAGATCCACCAGGGCACTAGCTGTCTCAAACTCATCATGGAGCTTCTTCTTCTTCTTAGCTGATCCACACACTCTGTAGATCCCAATCACGTTGATCCCCCGCACCTCAATCTCATGAACACACTTCTGGACTAGGATCGGTATTAACCTAGATGATCCTTCCCTCCGTACAACCACGTCTAGAGGTACACCAAAGAGACCCCTCCTGTCCAGGGACGGTACCCTCTTCAGGGTCGCATGCCTCTCTGTAAATGCCATGGAAATGTACAAGATTCCGCGGGGTTCCATGCGGATGGCTAAGTTGTAGGTGTCGTCTTTTGATTTTGCATGAATTAAGATTTGTGTTAACCTAATGAGTGACTTGTGGCAGAGTTTTTGTCGACCTTCAGGATTCCAGCCATAACTGTAGACCATGATACCCATGTCCTGCGCCCTCTCCAGGTCAATCTCAAACCTCTCATCCCAGCAGAACTCATCCCGCCCTGTCACAGTGGCTGTCTGTGCCTTATGGACGGAATCAATCTCTATCACACAATACAAATCTCGCAGCTGGTTCCGTGAGGCCAACGCCGGTGCCATTTTCCTTCCGCCCGAGAGGTGCAACGCTAAGATTCCCGAAGATGGCAGATGGCGATTACGTGTCCTTGCACTAACATCGCCTTTGATCTTGATGAATTGTGAGATATCAATGTCTAGTTGTTTGCTGCTGGAGATTTTTCGTGATTTCTTGTCCGGTGATGGCTTTGGTACATATTTACTGCTGTTTTCGTCTCCTAATGATTCTGTGCTTTGCTCTGACTTCTTGCCGGCCAGACTGGCCATGCTGATCTTTCGTCCAGGACCTACGTTGCGTAACAGAGCTGGCAGACGCTGCTGACTGAACATCTCTAAGTAAGTGGAACGACCACTCTGGCCGGACTTCCTAGAACGACCTCCGCTTGATTCCATCTCAGAAGCTCTTTGCTCATCTGGGTTTGATCTTTGTCTTGTCATACGAGGATCTGTGCAAGGGAATACAAAGAGGACTGATTGGTTAATTCTTGATGAATCACTGCATATTTTCAAATTTTGAAGATTTTTTTTTTTTATCTCAGCTTGCTCTTGAATATCATGTGGTAGCACAATTGCAATATTCTTGTACATGCACACTCAGAAGTGTAATTCACCGCTATTTTAAATGAAAAACAAATCATTTCATGCTATAAGACCCGGATGAGAAAAAACATTATTTCTTAACAAACCCAAGAGCTGACTCAATGTTTGAATTTGAAAATTGTGACTCTTTAAGCTGGGTTGATGGATGAGAAAAAAACAGATCTTGATTTTAATCTCTCTGAAGTTTGCTTTTCTCACACAGATTATAGCCTACACTCATACTAAAGGTTTGTATTAAATAGAATTAGACTCATTTCCATGTGTATTACATGTAGGTGTTACGTACCTCATCCAACATATTGCTGATTATTGTGTACATTCTAGCTACCGGTAGTTAGAATTATCTTACATAGCGCTTCAAATGAAAGTCATATCTGTCATGACATTATGAAGTTATATGCAATCAAATGTGTTAATTCAATACCATTACACTTTTAGATGTATATTGTATGCTCATATACATGTAGTGCAAATATCTAAAAGAAATGGGACAGGTTAGGTCTTACAACAGAGCCATAAGGGGATTAACTCTTTAATAGCAGAGAGTTAATAACCTTCTGACTCAAAACAGATGGTGTATTATAAAAAATAATTAAAGATCAAAATAAAATATGTATCACTCTCTTAAAAGGGCAAAGGCTTGTAAATATAAACAAGTAAAATACATCACAATAACAGGTACAGAAAATAACTCTTTACAACCATGTTATGACTTTGGTACCGTTATTTGTCATAGGAAATTGTCAATTGTTACTTGGATTAGTGAAACAGGATGCTACCTGTAATAAGGCAATGACTTCTGTTTGTTTTTATACCTGTAATATGCTACATGTATGAATGACTACATGAACATGTAAAAAGATTATAAATATATATATATTTGTATTTCTTTGTTCATTTCTTTTAATATATTTATTGTTTTCTTTCCTTTGTTCAATAAAAAGCACCAGGTAGTCCCATTCAGAGCCACGGAGACCCTGTTTCCCAAGGAAGCCCAGTTTTTAACCAAATAATACAAGAAAGTATAAAACATGAAAAATACAAGGTAATGATAATTCATGCATTGCATGTAGTCAGTTTTTATTGGTTTTAAAGCAAGTGGAAAAGGTCTGAAAAGTCTTTCTGAGTGGAAATACTGTTCTTTAAACTTACAATCATCATTGAACTAAATCTTGAATGTGCAGTGGAAAGCTTGATCAAGTTGATCTGAACAAATTAAAAACTGAACGAATAACCATAAATTGAAGAGCATAATTATGTTAAATAAGGATTTTCAAATCTATATTCAAAGGAGAAACTTGTAATAAACCTTGTCATCGTATTTCCTTTTAAGCCAACTTTGAGCCAAGTAATGATTAAAACAAAAAGGAGGGATCTTTTCCATATCATTTTTGAAAGGTGCATGAAGAGGAATACAGATTTAGGTAGAAAACTAGAAACCTTACAACATATGAGAATTAATACTCCAATGATTAAGATTACAGGTAGTCACTATAACATATCATACCATGCTCTATATTCCAATGAATCTTTAATCATATTTTGTATCATTTAATCCCTGACAATTGCAATTAATGTCATCCAAATCACTTAACAAGGAATCCATACTCTGTGAAAGTACATACAGTATGTACTTTATTGTATAAACAACCAACCAGGTCCAATATTTTAACACTTCTCAAATATTTACTTACTACTTGCATTGAAGATAACAATTCAATCCAACTCCAGTCTCATTATGAAAAAGTTATTGCATTAACTCCCGGTAGCTCCTATCTCTTTGTCTAGTCTCTACCTACAATGACTATTATTACATAGGAGCAGGTTGCACCTATCCACTTAAAAAATATGGAGCGCTAATGACCCTGTTTTCACAAACTACGGATCCAACATTGAGAGAAGTAAGATGGTTCTACCGTATTTCAATTATTTTCATTCCTATGAGATTTTCATGCATTATCAGACATTAGAAGAGGGAATCATAAGTTAAGTTTTACATTCATGTATTTGATGTTCATACAATCCAATATTTTGTAGTTTATGATTTGACAACCCTGAGGTAATGACGGAGATTAAACATGCTCACTTCCATTGCTATCATTTGTAAGAATATCTGCCATTTAAATTAATGAAATAGTATGCATTTTTAAAGAAAATGAAAAAATAATATAAAGGCCAATAAAAGAAATTATTCTGTCACATAATAGAGTGCATAGTTGTGATCCAGACCTATCTAACACAACAGGATTAAAGGTGGAAACGGAACCGTTCTTGCTCATGAAAAGTGGGTCTGGATGAGGATTTCCAGGACATAACTACCTATATCCTCCTGTGGTTTGACTCTGTCTTAATTGTGTGATAATGGCACTTATGAATCACTGTCAGAAGCCTACAGCTGGGTCCTGACTGCTAAGGATTTTAGAAATTTTCTCTGGAAACTGCATCTTTCATCTCGCAAGGGGTGGATTTCCTTCATTTACCGCCAATCTTCTTAGGGGTAGCAATATTTACCGTGAATCATCCGACAGATATCCGCAGATATAAGACACCTGATGCAGCCTTAGATACTGAAGATGATCTTTATTCATAATAAAATAGTTTCAATACACTTTGGTATAATAAACAAACTCTTCAAAGGCTTTTATTACATAACACCTTCATGATTGGCTGTATAGCCCTTCAAAAATTTCTAGAAGGAGAAGAAGGAGAAGAAGGGAAATTAGAGGAAGATAAAGAAAAAGAAGAAGAAGAAGAAGAAGGAATTTAAAGAAGAAGAAAAAGAAGAAGAAAAAAAAGAAGAAAAGGAAGAAGAAGAAGTAGAAAAAGAAGAAGAAGAAGATAAAAAAGAAGAAGATAAAGAAAAAGAAAAAGAAAAAGAAAAAGAAAAAGAAAAAATTGAAAGAAGAAGAAGAAGAAGAAAAAAAAAGAAGAAGATGATAACAAAACAAAGGAGTTGTGAAGTTGTACATCATTAATGAAAAATGACTGATGATTATGATGACCATGGTAGACAGGGTGATCATAGTACTTGCTCAGTTGCTCTACAATATGTCTCACAGTTATAAATCAGTGAATAACAGCAATTCAATTTTATCCTTCGAAAGTGATAATTATTGAATCAAATAAATGATTCACCATTCCATGACTTTACATTTAGATATCTCAAAACTGAGCTCTCCTTCTATGGTGGTACTTGTGTATGCCAAAATATGCATACCCACCTCTAACATACAAATCAGTGCTGGTACTTACTTACATGAGAACCAGAACCAGAAAGGCGATAACTTGTAACACTTTTCTTTGAGTTAATGCCCTTCTGGCTCTAAGCACACATCTTGTGGATTTTTCTTTATGGCACTGTGGAGTTTCAATATTTGGCCTTTTCCCTTTTCTCAACTCAAACATAAAGCTGTTGACTTTTAGTGAATCGAGAAGACCACTCCACAACAAGTAGATGTGTACTTACATGAATGCAAATAATTAGTCATGTCAATGTAATCAAAGAATGGCATTCAGTTGGATTCATATTCATAAATGATTGATGAAAACTCTTCAAGGGCTGAAGTAACCTTGGCCGAAAGTGGAGTGTATGGTTTGGATTAAAAAACATTCTTTACATTTATATTGCAGGTTGCAACCCTTCATAAGTTCATAGTCTTTAAAAGTTCACTGTTCATACAATGAGTGTTGTGAGATCTGATCCTGCATTTCTTAAATAGGATGCAAATCAAACGGTTTTTATAAAATCGCTAATTACCAAAAAATATCTTCATGCTAAGAAATGCATAATAAGGACTGCAACTTCTTAAAACTATTTTCACAAAAAATGATGATGCATAGAGAATTAGTTACAGATTAGAGATGGCATTCCAGAACTATTCAGAAAATTAATTTCACATTGCTTTTTAGACAATTTAAAATATTCCAATGGAATGTATTGACGTCATGCTATTTAATTGAAGGTTAAATGAAATGTACATTTGCTGCAGGAATGTAAGGTTGTTGACTTTGCTGAGCTTGATATGTGCATGACACACCTTTGTAGTGTCCTTATCAGTTAAGTACATATTGTCTGTTTAGAGCCAGAGGGGCATTATCTCATATATACTTGGACAGGGAGTTAACATCCTTTTGACTCTGAGCAGATGATATCACTAATCTTAAACATGGTCAGTATTTGCACTGAAAACAGGATATAGCTAGGTGTGCAACTGTGCATGCTGTATGTAACTTGAAGTGAAGAAAAACACTCTTGGACAAGTATGTGAATAAAACATCAATGGAGGATGGTGTGATGACAAAACTGCCTTTATCTCCAAATTGTTTTGCATTAATTAAGTACCGGTAAATGTTTTTGATGCACCCATCCAAAACGAATGTATTGCTGTTTAAGGTGTGTCTGTTTGGAGAACCGAGAGTATTAAATGAATTAACTCCTATCAGTTTTACAGAAAATTAACGCTTCTAATTAGACAATTATGTATGTTGTAACACATTTCTTTTTCTGTTCATGTTTTCCAGAATTTATTACAAAGTGAAGAACAGCTATTGTATCGATCTCTCCTTGTGTCACAAATATCAAACTATTATTCATTGACTTCAGTATTCTATAAAAAAAACATTTCAAACATGTAGTAAAAATTCTTTATGATATATTCGTAGAGTGACTGGAGCCCACCCTCCTGCCGAGACCCTAGCCCTAGGCCTGTCTTCATCAGCTTGATTTTACCAAATAATTAGTAACCTACTATTTTCAGACACGGAATATTATCCCAATGCTCGAAATTGCGTCATCATCAGACCGATACGCTCATCAAAAACTAGCTCAGACGGGCGCAAATTAGCCTGCTATTTCCCAAATAGTAGGATATTTTGGAAACAAGAAGTACATTTGTGGGGATATTTTCTCGACCAAATATCTTGCGAATCGCAACTGCGGTCTGATGAAGACGCAAATTATCTGGTTAATTTGCATTCGGGATAGTTAAAACAGGTTATTTGGCAATATTTGACCAAATATCTTGCGAATCGCAACTGCGGTCTGATGAAGACGCAAATTATCTGGTTAATTTGCATTCGGGATAGTTAAAATAGCAGGTTATTTGGCAAACTCGAGCTGATGAAGACAGACCTCATGTGAAACTCCATCCAGTGTTTTAGCACTCACGATTCACCAAAGGAAGGTTAATTCTGTTTGTTCCGTTAGCATACCTCTCCGTGACCTGAGTCATTGAGCACACACAGACAGATACAGACGTGGTCAAACAGACTTTAGTAATGAAGACAGGATTAAATGAAATAGTCTAGCTCTAGATTCAACACAGAATGAGATTTAAAGTTACTGTTTTAGATTAAGACATGATGATGAAAGTAAAATAATGTACCAATTTGTCACAAAAAGGAGAAAATCTCTGAATGTTTTTAAAAAAAACACATTATTGCTCAATAATTGACAAACGTAATCTTGAGTTTTTTATAAGAATTCTATTCCTACCATTTTAAAACATAAGTTTAAAATCCTAAAACTAAATCATTACAGAGTTAATTTCTTTATAAAGAATAATTGCATCACTGTCATTTCCCACTGTACAATCTTGCTTCCAAAATCATTTCTAAATACGATGCACTGCACTTTTTTGTAGGTGCATTTTATTTCAAAAGTTTTCCTTCAATAAGCACAACAACATTTCCATAATCTTTTCATCTTTCCATCTTCTGTTCGTTGTGTGTGTTTAATCACATAACCTTTGATTTTTTTCAAATAAAGTAGATCCAAGTAATAATCTTCAATTTCATTTAACATTTCTCAGTTATCATTATCCTCATTTCAAGTCAAATTTTCAGCTGGAATCTGACAGAACATGTCACTTATATCATTTCATATGCATTTTGAATTCTGGCCTGGCCATAATTCCTAAACAAAATACGTTTTTTTATCTTACCTATTCGTTTCCTTATGGCACTGATCATTCCCCGGTCAAATGCCTCTTCTTCCTCGTTAAGAAAAGAGATAAAATTCATCTTCAACATGGTGACAGGTAAATTAGGGGGAATAGTATCATTTGACATGGGGTGACAAAAAAAGAAACTAAGAAAACAAACAGCTCACTAAATTTGTCTGGATAAAAAAGGTCTTCCGGTATTTTTCATATACTTGTCAGTCGGTCATAGAAAACAAATTAGATTCAAGAGCCAAACTTCTATTTATTAACACTTGATACAGTGATCTTCTTTAATGTCTTACACTATAACACGATTGTTACAGGGGTTCTATGATAGAGAGTAGTTGAATATCAACTTTCATATTAATGATAATAGTGTTTGGAGGTTTTAATTTCCAAACCCTATTTAGGCCTATTTCTAAAAATAATTTTGATCAAAGCATTTTAATATGAAATAGAATGTTCTTAGTGATATTGACAATTTATTGCATACAAATAAACATGTTTACACTTGCAATCACTGGAATGTTTTGATAGGCTATATTTTAGCTTATATTTCAAATGCCAAAGAGGAACAATACATAATATAGGATGCAAATAAAACTGTGACTGAAAAAGAAAATCATCAGACAAGTATTGTAGCTTACAAAGTTACTACATAGATGTTAATTTTCTTTGCTAAATCGTCTTGAAAGAGTATCTATCCTTCCTTACATCATAGACGAGGCATAGGCACACATACAAGCTCCTCTAGTATGCATATTGTGTCTGTATGCATGTGAGGGTGTGGGCTATGTGTATGTGTGTGTGTGTGTGAGTGAGAGAGACTAGATGTGTGTGGTTCTAGATGGGCTTCCTCTGTACACATAATGCAGCACACCCACGTATCCCCATAAAATGTAAATGCGGCAGAAGCTTGTTGGCTTCGGCATAATAAGAGAAAGTAGTAGGAGAAGACGAAGATGAGGGGGGGGGGGGGGAAGGCATCTATTTCGAGCATTCCATATTCTCGGCAGAATTGTGTGGAGGTTCGCTCTCTTCCTCTCTATCCTCTCTCGCACTCTCTCCATCTCTCTTTTTCTTTCTCTCGGATAAGATTTGTCGATGCAGCAGCGCCTGTTGAATGTATGCTCTAGCACTGCTTCTATGCTATTAGTCCTAAATGCGGCTGACAAGCTTTTTCTGCATAGGAGCAAATGGTATATTTTACGCATGCACACACACTCTTATGCTTCTTCATTCTTTTACTTTGCTTTCTCTTTCGTTTTGAGAGAAAAAAATCCTAGAGTCTCAGAGTCGATTACTAGTATACACTTTATGAAAGTATTTAATGAAATTAAGATGAGCCATTCAAAAAATGAAAGATGTTATTTGATTTCAAATGCATCAAGGACAAGTACATGCATTAACATGTCTCCTTTTTCTCGTCTCCCTGATCACCCTCATACTATAATTCCCTTTTCTTTCTTTCATTTTTTTTCTCCCTGATTTTTTTCTTCTTTTTTGCTGGAAGAAAAATGGACTAAATCACGCTACTACAGTATGTTCACCCTACTCCCTGATTGTATGTTTCTGGGATCCAAAAGCTACATGTTCATGTATTTGATTCCGGCTAATCACTCATCACTTGCATTATATCACAGCTACAACCAGTGATTTTTTTTCTGAATATCAAGACTATATACCGATTCATGCTCAGGAATCTAGAAATGTACCATTCTGGAGACCTGTTGCACTATTAGATAATACATAGTAGAGGTGTCATGGTCTAGTGGATAGTGGATAACTTGTTGGACTGTGGATCTTATGGTTGTGGTTCAAGTCCCACTCTGGCACTAATGCCCTTTGGCAAGAAATTATTCTATATTTGCGACTCGCCAAGTGTTAAATGGGTACCAGTAGGAAGGAATTCCTTGAATGCTGGGAGTACCGAAATTGGTAGCCTAGCAGAACCGGGGTTATATTTGAGGGCCTAGGGCACCTTGTGTGGTGGATTTATGGTGCCCTATAAAAATAACCAATATTATTATTATGACATAACATACATGTATGGGTACTTTAACAACATCTACCTCTGCTTGACTTGAAGACCTTTAAATTACCCCAAATTGACGAAAAAAGGGTGCCTTGTATATGGACCTCAATTAGAAAATATAACAGTCAAATTGCATTTCTTTTTTTCCCATGATTTTGAAATTCAAACACTGGCTCCATGCATGTACAATAAACATGAAGCGCCAGTGCTCTTATAATATTCTGGAATTTGTTTACAGTATTGGACTCTTGTTAGCATGCATAAATCCTGCAAAACCAACTCAATATAATTATTGATCATGCCTATTGTGTTGCTTGTGAGGTATGGAACGGATGGTATGGTAGCATTTTTATAATCAATGAGAATCAAGGTCATTGGTGACTAATTGCCTATTAATAATGGTATCTATTTGACACAAGTTAGCTAAGTCTGTGTTTAACAGGCTTTTATCTGGCACATGTACAAGGTATTACTGTATGACAAATAGCTTAAATGCTCTGAAATTGTATATAACTGAGGTTAATAGAATATGTAACAGGTGGTTTCAATAAAGAATCGGATGTACATTTTGACCTATTTAAATATTAATCTGCATTTCCCAAATATCAAACAGGTTGCATTAAACACGAATGAAAATTAATAAAGATTCTAAAAGGCAGGCTCTAACAGATGGAGTGATACAGGGCTTTAGCGAAGATTGGCTCATGATGGAAGTTTTTATTCAGAATTAATTCCAACTGTTTGGTAAGTTTTGGTGACCATCTACAATGATTTGAGCAATATCAAATGCAAAAAAAAAAAAAATGACAACTAACATAATCTTGGCCATCTTCTAGTCCCAATCCAGGCTAAAATGGAAATTCATACGTTGTCTTAACCTTAAGGGAATTTAGGGCTTCAATGTCACTTCGGCAACAACTTCGTTTTAAAAGCTCTCAAATGAATATATGTCATTCACACATTTAGTTTTGTTTCTTGCTTGCAAAGATATGGTTGGTTTTTTTCCACATACATGTATACTGTGTCTGTTGGATAGAGCCAGAAGGGGTTAACTCTATGTAATAAAGTATATCATTTTAGGCCCTAGCTTCTAGCTCCAAATAAACAAAAACAAAATCCACATGGTCTGAATTCAAACATAAGGTGCAGTAAATGTATCTTTACAAGGCAAATCTTCTTTACCTTTAAACAACTTTCAGAAAAACCTTCTGGTGTTGATTTTTATTACATTTCTTTTATTGCAATCAATTGCACAGTAGAGTTCTGTTAAAATTTCCAAGGAAATTTAAGAAATCCTTCCATTTTATTGTCACTTTTGAGCTGTCTTTCATTGAATGATTTAGAGATTGTACAGAACATGTACTTAAGTTTTTCTCATTTCCCCCTTTTTTCTAGATGTTTTCAATGAAATTGTTAAAATTAAAACTGCCCAGTTTAACTGTTCTCAAGAAAGCAAAATTGACCCTGCAAGTGTATCATCACATTTTCACTAATTCTATAAGTACACATTAGGTATTTTTAAG
>JAVYIG010008502.1:0-88747 GCA_035222895.1 Strongylocentrotus droebachiensis
TATAATCTCGGACAACATTTCTGTAAACGTGAGTATCTTTTATATTTGATTCATACAAACCTAGAAACGTAATGCCTCTATTTGAGACACAAACCGTCAATGAAGATTTGGACGGGTATTTTGCAGAATTTTTTTTTTATTCTCTTCGCGTTGTGGAAGTTTGGCAGTTAAACAAAAACAGCAAAGGGTCGTTATTCTTCTGTGATATTGTAAAATAGCCAATAAATGTATTGAAATGGCTGAATTTCTATCTCAGAAAGTGAGCTGCAAATGTACTCTGAAAAGTAAACAAAGAAACAGAATAGATTAGTACAGAATAAGGAACATTTCTTGAATAGATACTTGCCAAATCTCACTATTTAATAGGAACTGTCCCTATTTTTGTTTAACCTTTTTCTCTCAACAGTAACATAGATGGAATTCATGAATTTTCCTTTTTTAAGAAAAACAATCCTGCCATTTTATTACATGAAGTTAAAATCGCACTTTAATTTTTTTTTTAGAAACTGATTTGATTTGCTATTTCCTATATGTGACTGGAGTATATCATTTTGCAATTTTACATAATGGCGTCTTCAGTCATTGCTATGGTAACGAATTATTTTCTTTAAAATTAAATTAAATTAAACTCATTTACTTATATAACCATCAACAATTTAACAGAACACGATGATGGTCTGGTGACCCTGGAAAAAAGCAGAGCTTATAAAAAGGGGCCACTAAATTGAAATACATGAAAGGAACAACAATACTTATACAAATAAAATAACAATTGAACATTAATATAAACAAGGGAAAACAGAAAAGTACACTTCTTGCAGCAGCAACAGCAAAATCTATATCTACATATATTTATGAGGGCAAAGAGAAAAGAAGAGCGAACAAAAATATCAAGAACATATTATACAAAAAAGTTAAGAGTTCCCTGCTTAGCGTTTTGAAACTGGAAAGGGTTGAACTGTTTTTAATACCGTAAGGGAGTTTATTACATAACTCAGAATAATTATACATAAATTATTTCTCATAAAAAAAAAAAAAAAAAAATCTATTCTAGTGGTTAAAAAAATGTATTTACAGCTACCAAAACAAATATCAGTCTTCCCAGGTCATGGTTGTGCTCAAATATAGCGGTTGTCATAATAACGCAATTAATTTCAGATTTCTGTTGTTAATTCTAATGAGAAAAAAAAATAGAACTGTCGAAAAGTATGAACTTCATGCTAAAATGTTGTTTCATATCCTGATCTTGATCATTCTTATTCATATTTTAGCAATAACATTGTTGTTGCTATGACAACGACATTCAACATGGTAGAAATAAGTTTTTTGAGAAAAGATAAAATATTTCTGTTTCTAGACATAACTGAGATACAAAATATTTCTGTTTCTAGACATAACTGAGATACACAATCAATTTGTAGATATAAATGATTGTTTTCAATCAAGATGAGGGTTTTCAAAGTACCGGTCACGCTTGATACGGGCATATCTGACAGAAGAATTGCCATAGCAACAACATGATTAAAAGCTTTGTTGTTTTTCATCATTTTTTATCATGGCATACTGATGAAATTGATAATAAAAGTGTATGGTCAAATAGGTACCTGTGTATACAAAAGCGAACCCCTTCCCAATTATATTTTTACCGAATAAACTATGTTCTTCTAATACGGTGAACACTTGGCTATCCTAATTTTCATCTTGACAATTTAAATAGTTTTAGGTGAAACGACAGGGACATTGCCATTTTAACTGATCAATTGATATAGAAATAAAAAGGAGAAAAATGCTATATCTATACAATTTTTTTTCGAACATTATCAGCGTAATATACAAATATAAGTTTCTTATTTCACCTGCATGTTTAATTGCACTCACACTCTGCGTTATTCAAGGTTATAGTTGCATTTAAAAGTGGCTGTTGTCATCATGGTAACATTAATTTTTATTTCAGATGGTGCAAATTTATAATGAAACGATCTGAAATGTTAATAGAAGTTTCTAAGTATATTTATATACCTCACTTAAGAAACCAGCCATCTGATCGGTCGAAATTGCAATCGTTGTTTTAGCCATTCCCGTAAATAAACGAAAATGCCAAACCTAATTAATAGTTCTAGATTAAATCAGTAAAATCCCGGCAAAATTCCATTTACCGGGAAAATAGTTCAATCTTGCTGAAATACCCATTGGTTAACGTATTCAAATCTGGTTTGAGCGAGCGCGGATACCATACATTGTGTGTGTGTGTGTGTGTGTATTGGTCGCTAGCTTAATTTTTAGACTTTTGATAAGACGTCGGGCGATGTCGATCGTACTACTAAATCCGGCCTAGATTCTACTTATAGTTTCCAAACAAGGCAAAAATTGCTGAATAAACTCTTTCTAGATTTCAACTTCTTGATGATGATCAATTGCAAGACATGATTAATTCTGCTGACAGCAAGAACACCAAAAGGGTAAGTAAAATTCTCCATAAAATATTCGAACTCGAAGATTATTTAGGTCTAGATCTAGGCTACCTGCAAAGTTATCAACAGAGACCTCGATAACGTGCACAAACTTCCAAACTCAGAGCTGGATAACGTATGCCAATGTTTACTATTAGATTCGGACTTCAGCGTCATTTCCTCAATTCTAACAATGTCGACCTTATACATTAAGCCTGAAGATTTTTCTAATTCGACGAGAGTTTTTAAGTGTTTTTTCAGCAATGCTTAAATAAGAAGGAAAGGGAGTTGTGACTCACAAACAGAAGACATGGACAAAATCCAAGGTTCGCTTGATTTGGATGATCCTTTAGGTCTTCAGGACAAGGTATTTATTGATGTTATGACACTCAACAGCTTCGAAATTTGTGAGGAATTAGGGGGAAAATGCTACATAGATTCCTAGAGGCTAGATCTAGACTAGTCTAACTTTCAAAGATACACTCGTAACAAACAACCGTGCAGATAAACTAGAGAAAAGCCAAGGTGGTGTCATAAGTTGACTCTTTTTTCAGTATATAAAAGTAATAATGACTGCTTTAATTTTCGAGACATAGTTGTTTTTTATACGCTCTCCGGGAGGTTACAATCGTGTTATTGCCCTCTGCAGGCCTCGGGGCAATAGCACGATTTTAACTCCACTTGAGCGTATAAAAACAACTATGTCTCTCAAAGCAGTCATTATTACTACACCGTTCCATGTATTTTTTGTAATGAAAATATTGGTACTTCAAAGTCATATTTATGCTAGAATACGGTCATTGCTGTGGCAACGACTTCATAGAAACTAATATTCTAGTTTTTGGAAAAATAGAGTATTCCATTATCTAAACCCCCCCCCCAAAAAAAAAAAAAAACAAAAAAAAACAAAAAAACAAAAAAACAAAAAAACAATACAAAACAAATGTATAAAAATGAAAACGTTCAGCTCCCACCCCTGTGGCTTTGGAGTGACATAACGGTTTTTAAGGTACTAGTCTTATCCGACAGATCAATTGCTATGACAACGCTATGATAAAAAAGTTAGCGTAGGTATATTGGCATATGCAATCAATAAGTGCATGGACTAATATAGAAACATAGCCCCTCCCGAAGACATAGTATAATACACTTTGATCCTTTTTAACCAAAATTGTCACTATCATATTTGTTCTCTTTGTCATTTAACCGGCGGTGGGTGAAAGTGCTAGAGTCTTGGCCGTGGAAACAGATCAGTTGAATTTTTGAATTATGGAGTAGGAATACTTTGATATAGCCCAATTATATGCAGTTTGATTTGATAGCCACTATATACTAGTTTGTTTTAGTGCACGTTGGGCAAACATTGAAGTTACCATGGCAACGACATGAAATCGAAAGATAGATATATGTCTTCTACAATTGAACAACTGACAAACATATAATAAACATGTAAGCAAGTTTGTGTAATTTAAGCTTCCAGTTTGAGTTGAGGTCACGATACGATAGAAACGTGTTATTATCTCTTACAGGTACATGTATTATAAGAAATTATATATTTGTAAAAACCATTAATGTCTCTAATTGATATAAAAATGAAAGATTGTGTCTCGTGTAAAAGAAAAATTCCAACTGTTTACTTGATTCAAATCCAGATCCAGAATATAGTTTTCAGGTAATAGTCGTATGTGAAAGAGCAGTTGCTATGACACCTCATTATTGCAGTATTTCCCGGATGTGTAACACGATTTCCGTGCTTTACTGACATGGAGTAGCAATTTATTCTTTCGGGACTCATACTAATTCGTTTTATAGTTGATTCCACTGTTCGCAGGAATTAGCAGAGATAGATATTAGAACACATGCTCACGATTAATGACGAAGTTTTTTTAATACATATTTTTGTTCAATGACTCTAAAATGCTATTTGATTGACGATAAACAACATTGGTCTTTTAAATTAGATATTCATTGATTTTAAAAACTAATTGTATTATCTATTTTATTCCAGACAGTAGGTATTATAAATAAGGAAAAAGAAGAAATTGAAACAAGGATGATGAAGTAAATACTTGTTACAGCTACTGTTTCCCAGGTTTGAAATTTGTTGATTTCTTAAAGTTCATGATTTACGATAGTGATAATGAAAATGAGAAATTGGCAACTTGGATATTTGTATCATTCATGTTCACAATGTGGATGAAATAATGTTTTGTTTAAAGGCACACTGTCCTACTTGTAGCTACTTACTCCCTCTATATAGAAAACTTCCCCAATCGGTGCCTATTGGTCCCCCATGATCCTCTTTTTCTTATGTTAAATGAGAGCTGAGTTAATGAGATAGCCACCTGTCTGACAGGTGACCTCGCTGGCTCGCTGGGTGGTCTAATCCCTTCTAGCTGAAGTAGTTAAGCCTGCCTTTAACACGGTAGCATCAAAAGTGTTAACACTGTTCCCTTCTTGAGGGTCCAGCGATGCTATTATTACACCAGAAATTAGCATTTTTATATTTTATTTAATGTCTTGACAAACATTACAATGGACAACATGTCATAAATTGTTGTCTTTAATTACACCGCTATATATGATATATTTGCTTAGTTATTTGGTACTGGAGGATTAACATGAACAAAATAATTGTTTACGTGATCGCATTATGTCTTATTCATTCTGTTTCTAATGTTTTCTGACTGTTTTCAAGACAATTTATTTGTTTGTCCACCATAGTTTTATCTAGTTTATGAACCAGGGAAAAAACTTAAAGAAAAGTTAGCTTAGCAATGATTGTTGCTGAATGTTATGTATAGTAATAGTGCTAAAAGTTGATACACTATAAAATATTACACCTTTTCAGCATATTGAACTGTTACCATGACCCTCGATAACTTTAATGTTAATTTGCAATTTAACATGTAGCTTGACATATATAAATTTTGACACTTACATTATGCTCCTTTGTATTTTATTTCTAAATGTGTTATTTTCCGGAGAAAAAAAAAATATCCGTCGCAACGTTTATGGCGATTTCATTAACCCAAAAATGTAATGGCAACCAGGCAGTTAAAGGTAATACAAAGTTTTGGTATGGGGTCATGAATTTGGTTCAAATGAACATATTGGAAGCAGATACGATCCTACAATATTCAGTGATCGTTGTCGCGGTCGAAATCGACTCTAAAGTTATGAAATTGTAAATAATAAACACTTTATGTTGAATAGCTCCCTCTCAAGGTCAAGATATTAATTAAGCTATAAAACAATGTTTATTGACTAAAATTGACTGATTAGCTATTCTCGTTCGGAAATTATATACCACAACTACATACTCTGAGATTTTCATGGTCGTAGCTACCATTGTACGGCCGTAGGAGCTATTCTAAATTTATCAGAATTTACCGGGAGCACCGGTAAATCTTTATATTCAATTTTTCTCGAAAGCAGAAGTGTGTTAGGGGTTAACATTTCTTGTGGTTTTAATACATCCACGGGGGCATCCAAATATATTAAAATTATAAAGAATCACTATCCACCCATTTTTCAAAATTTCCCAAAACTTTGTAATACCTTTAAGAATAGCCAATCATCCGGGTTCCATATACAAAACAACAAAACAAATAAACAAACAAACGAACATGAACATATATTAAATTATCATTTGTCTAAAGGGAAATAATACTGTCACATAATTGTAGTTGGTTTAGTGGCGAAACCCAAATATTTTTAAAAAATCAATCAGAGAATGAGTTGCAATTTGAAAGTCTGAATTTGTATTAAACAAGAAAACATGATACAATATGAGTTCAAATGTTTTGAACGTTGACAAATAGAATATGAATCATATTGTAATCTACTAAGAGGGTCGAATTATAAACACTGCCATTATACCAGACCATTGTTTTTTAAAAGGCTAAGGGTATCCGAACGTTTGAGTTCGCGAAAATGTCCACTGCGTTAGACGATCGTGGCAGCATGCAGGTCGAGACCGGGATCGAATAGCTCGATGACTCTATTGGATGAAAGCTATCAATCAGCGACAAGCACAGAGACTATGGGTCATCAAAGTGTGGTTGAAAAACCACCCTAAACGGAGTTATTCTGAAGATTGAAAAGGGGGGAAATAACTTGGTCTCAAGCTGCAAGCCCAAAATCGTCCCGCTCTCTCATTGTCAGAGGAACGTTCTCCCTAAGGGCGACACAGCATGTCTTTCTACAATCACGTCAAAATGGCTTCTCTACAGTTTCGCTACAAAATATATTGCTTACGCTCATGCCCCGCCTCCAATAACAACAATGACCACTCACTCTCTCCCAAACCCAATCACATGATCTCTATCATTTAATGTGCCTATCTATAGTCCTAATGGCAGGCGCGGATCCAGGGGGGGGGGCCGAGCGTGCCTTGGCCCCCCCCCCCCCGCAAAAAAAAAAAAAAAAAGGAGAGAGAGAGAGAGAAGGAAAAGAAGGGAAAGAGGAGAGAAAGGGAAAAAAGAAGAGGAAGAAGAAAAGAGGGAAGAAGAAGATCGGGGGGGGGGAGGACTTGCCTCCCCCTTCCCCCCTCCCCCCCCCCCCCCCCCCACCCCAATAAAAAAAAAATAGAAGGAAGGAAAGGGAAAGAAAAAAGATAAAGAGGAGATAAAGGGAAGGACAAAATAGGAAGAAGAAAAGAAAAGAAGGGGGATATCAGTTGCAATTTTCCCGCTAACAAGGTGTAGATCGGAGGGGGGGGGGGGGGCATGGGCATACTGATAGGGGAGGGGGGGGGGGTTGGAGAAATAGAATTCAAACGTGGTTTATTTATAATTCCATAACGGTGGTTAACAAATAATGCTGAAATGAGATAATTTTCCTTACTTCATGCGTTTGTTCGAAAATGACAAATTCCTAAATTTACAGCCAGGCAAGAAAATGCTTCTTGAGATGCCTACATACCAAGGCCCGTGGAACGGCGGGGATCGGGATCCTCGAGCCCCTCCCCCCACACTTTCTTTGAAAAAGTATATTAAAGAGAAATAGAAAGAAAGAGAGCGAGAAAGAAAAAATAGTTAACTGCCAGTGTCATATTATAATGGGGTATCAAAATATGGTCATCTGACCATGATTAAAATTAATGCCTAAAATCCTAAGGGCTCTGCCCCCTAGATTCCACCTAGGGCCCTAAAGCGGGCCCTTAGATGCTCATATGACGGTCATTTAATGCCTAAAACCCCTGATTTCTGGGGGCTCTGCCCCTTGGAACCCACGCCAAATAGTGTCCTGCTAGTGTCACAAATAATAAGGTATCAAAAATGCTCATCTGACCGTAATTAAACGCCTAAAACCCCTGAGCTTCTGGGGGATCTGCCCCCTGGACCCAACCAAGAGCCCTTAGGCGGCCCCCTCGATACTCATCTGACCGTAATTGAGTGCCTAAAACCCTTGAGATTCCGGGGCTCCGCCCCCTGAACCCCAAGCCAATTAGTGACCTGCCATTGTAACAATTAGGTATAAAAATAATGCTCATCTGACCGTAATTAAATGCCTAAACTCCTGAACTTCCGGGGCTCTGTCCCCTGGACCCCGCCTAGGGCGCTAAGGCGGACCCCTGAATGCTAATCTGACCGTAAATTAAAACCTTAAACCCCTGAGCTTCCGGGGCGGACAAGGTATCAACATATGTTCATCTGACAGCAGGCGCGTAGCCAGGGGGGCGGTGGGGTGGTCCCCCAATAAACGCCGGCCAAAAAAAAGAGGAGTGTAAAAGAAGAGGACGTAGGAAGAAAAGGGATTAGACAAAGAACATATTTGAAATTCAGACAAGGATTAAGAGTCGAGAGCGGTTCAACGAATCGTCTTCTTTCTCTAATGAATTAATGAAACGTCAAAGCTTCCGCGCTACGCGCGGGGGAGGGCAGGGGGAACTTAATTCAGACGAGGATAATTTTCGGGATCGGTACAACGAATCGTCTTCTTTCTATAATAATTTAATGCAACGTCGAAGCTTCCGCGCTTTGCGCGGAAGGGGGGGGGGGGAATTGATTTAGACAAGGATTAAAGGTAAAGACCAGTATTGGCAACGCCCCAATTTCAAAAAATGAAATGGAAGCTCTCATTACCAATCATGTGAAAGAATATGTTTTGACTAATACATGATGATAACAAATTTGCCGGGAAACCGCCTACTAATTCATATATTTGGTAAATTTATTTCTCTCATGGTCTGGTGAGAGAGATAGGGTAGTCCCATATACATCTTTCTGTGTATAGTGCTTGTAACTTTACGAAGAATGGGCCAAATTTCTTATCATTTTGATGATTCCAGAACCTTGCAGATGCTAGATGCTAGATGATCAACCTTTTCTGATCGATTCCACAACGTTTCTTTCACAATGCAATCGCATGACCATTACTGGTCTTTACCTTTAAGAGTCGAGAACGGTACGACGAATCTTCCTCTTTCTCTAATGATTTAAGGAAAAGTAAAAGCTTCCACGCTTCGCGCGGGTGGGGGAAACTAAATTATTTTTGAGAGCGGAACAACGAATCGTCTTCATTCTCTAAAAATTTATTGAAACGTCGAAGCGGGGGAAAAACTGAATTTAGACAAGGATTAAGAGTCGAGAACGGTACAGCGAATCGTCTTCTTTCTTTAATGATTTAATGAAACGTAAAAGCTTCCGCGCTTCGCGTGGGAGGGGGGAAACTGAATTTAGACAAGAATTAAAAGTCATAACGGTACAACGAATCGTCTTATTTCGCTAATGATTTAATGAAACGTAAAAGCTGTATTCAGACGAGGATTATTTTCGAGAACGGTACAACGAATCGTCTTCTTTCTCTAATGATTTAATGAAACGTACAAGCTTCCGAGGGGAAAACTGAATTCAGATGAGGATTAAGAGTCGAGAACGGTACAACGAATCGTCTTCTTTCTCTAATGATTTAATGAAACGTAAAAGCTTCCGCGCTTCGCGCGGGAGGGAAAAAACTATTTTCAGACGAGTAGACACGTACGGAAGGGGGGGGGAGAGGGTTAGGGTTATTTCTGTGTGTATTTTGAAGTAACCCCCCCCCCCCCTTTCTGTGATTTTTTTTTTTTTTTTTTTTAATTAAAAAAAAAAAAAAATGCCAATTGCTGACCTAAAAAAGGGGGACCTCACCCACCCCCCCCCCCCCCAACGGAACAAAATGTCAAATTTTCAAATTTCGAAACCAAAAAAAAAAAAGTGTCCTCCCCCCCCCCCCCCCCCCCCGATTTTTTTTCGGACCAAAAAAAAAAAAAGTGGGCCCCCCCCCCCCTAAGAAATCCTGGATCCGCGCCTGCCTAATGGAACCCCCAAAAAAGTAGAGTGAAATGAATTAAAACCGTAGTTAACCTGTGCTTAAACGCTTCACCTACCAGCGGCCTTCAATCGTAGCTATTACAAAATAAATAGAATGCGACGCATCCAGACTTCGCAGTGCCTGATAGACTTGCGAATCTACATAAGTATTAGGGAGTTCAAGAGGGCAAACGGAAGCTTTGCATTGATCTTCAAGCAGCAAGGAAAAAAACATCAATACGCTACATTTTATTTTGACGGGTTCATTTGCGATATTATTAGCCCTGTACATTGTCATTGAGTATTTAGGCCAAGCATATTTATACCTTCTTGGATGTTTGCATTATGGTGTTGTCATAGCAACTTTTTAGTCAGGAATGAAACTTCATTAACAAGATAAAATCTTGATAGAAATCAATTATGCACTTCAAATGTTTTGCACTTACACATTTGATACATGTTTTGTTTTTATTTTGGATTAACAAATAATATAGTTATGATATGTTCTTACAATACTTAATGCTACCATGTCATTGCTATAGCAACTACACTGTTCTAGCACAAATATAATTTTGAATGGCCAGGACTTTAATGGTAATCACACTTTTAGAATGAAATGGATATACTCCGACAGTTCTATATATGTGTACAGTTTCTCATTAGAAATACATGTTATTTTCTAAAATGTTCTGTACCATGGTAACCACCAAATTTGAGCTTAGCCATGACCTGGGAAGACTAAGATTCGTATTAAATTGAAATGTGTAGCTTGAAATACATTTATTAAGCCACTACAATCACATGTTTTGGTTGTTGGGTGATAAATGTTTATGATTTAATATGATTAAAAGAAAAAAAATCGTTACCCATGCAATGGCTGAAAACATCATTTAGAACAATGGCAACGGGTAGATTTTGTTTTTAGCACCCCCAAAATAGGCAAAATAGCACATAAAAACAGATCCAACAGAACATGTACGTCAAGGAAATGAGGGTTGCGGTCTCAAACGAAAACTGAACGGAATCACAACGATTTTGTTTGCCTCCACAACATTTTCAACATGCTAAAAATTTGCAGACTGACGCGACTGATAATTTCTGCCCTCTGCGGTCGCTAGCGATTCGTCAGCGACAATTGACAGAAGGCAACACACGATGATTGGCGGGAAATTCACAATTGCAATTCGCAGCTTAACGTGGCTTGCGGTACCCCCCTATTCGTCATAGTGTGAGCCGGCCTGAAGAAGACCTAAGAACCACGGTTTGATCTCAAACCAGAGGCCATTTGATCAGCATTCGAAAGTCATGATGATGGATCTGATGTTTACATTATAATGTCGTGATTTTTGCATTTTACTTTGTTTTTAAAGATTTCCTCAGATGAATTCCTAAGGCAGTGTATCTTGGGTAAACAATTTGGAGCCAAAGGATTGTCATTTTCATCATGGGCAACTGTTGTTCACGCCGTCCGGTAAGTTTCATTGATTTACAGTGATATGCAAGTAATGATAGTTTCAACATTAATTTTTAACATAATGTTGAAATAGGCTCAACATCAATAAAAAAAACTACCTAAATAGCGTGCTGCAATAACCCGTCAATGTTTGGCGGGGTGGTGGGGGTGGTGGAGGAAACACTTTAGGAGCACACATTGAATGGATTTTTGACAAATTTAGCCCCAAAATGTAGCCAGTCGCTTCCTACCTGCGTACACAACCCCCCCCCCCCCTCCCCCTCAATGCATATGTTAAGATTCCCTTGTATACACAAATTTATTGATACTTCCAATCCGCTTTGCTTAGAAACATTTCTGAACATTTAATATTTTTGTTTTTGCATTGCTTTCCTCACAGTTTCATCAAATATGTATCTCACATTAGGCTCGAGATGTGATACGATATCTCGGCTGGTAGAATGGTGGTGGTGGTTATTTTACCTGACTGCTAAGAAAGCATAAATGCTTGTGATTAAGCAACCAGACAGCCGACGGCTTTAGGTCCTCTCCGAGGGACCTGGTAATGAGGATTAATGCCATACCAAAGGGAACTAGCGCATCGACTTTGTTTCGAACCCGGGTCACCGGATTACGAGACCACTGCTCTTCCGACTGAACTATCGCGCCTCCTCTAGTAGAGTAGAGTGACCTCGCGGGGGTAAACAAAGCGCATTAAGTTATATAATAAAAACGCAAAACAAGTTTTGCCACGAAAATGAGCAATTAAATTAATTTGGTTTACAATCATATTTTGCACGTACCCCATATTTTCAAAAGACAATTTCGATGTAAATACATCAGTCAGATCAAAAGTAAGTTTACACAAAGCGTTTTGTCACCATTATTACACTGTCATCAAGCATAGGACGAACGCACTCCGCGTGGTTAGTAAATGGAAATAAATCGCATGCCCTCATAACAACTTATTTATTAAGCGCTCATATGGTTAACATTATACTCAAATTGTCTACTGCTAGAATCATTGAAATATTCTGACCTCTAAATTGCTTTATGATAGACACGAAAATGGCCTCGCTAACGAAGGGGAAAAACACCAATGGTCGGCTTAATTTATGGAGAAAAAATACACATCAAGTTGTTTTTTATATTTCGACTTCTGTTATGTATGGTTATTATTGTAAATTGAAGAATTAGGATTTATTTGATTTGCATATATTTGTGGAATAAATTTCAAATTGAAATTGAAATAGATGGAGATTGATAGACGTAAGCATTGACGCTGTCGCCGTTTTCAATTACATGCACCAATGTTTTCCCATAGACCATGTTTGATAAAGATCAAAATTTGTCAAAAAATATATCTTTTCTTTAAAAATGAAATTGAAACTTAACAAAACTTAGCTGATAATCTTATTCAAAACTTTCAGCCAATTAAAACAGTCTCTGAAATTGCTCCAACATGATTACTAATAGCAAGGAAGCAATAGTCGCATTGAAAATAGTGATGTCAGACTTGTACATATCCATTTTCCTGTTTAGAACGTCAGATATTGAATAATGACTGGCCATTGTGCAACCAGAGGCATCGAGCAGATGATTTTTCTAGCAGCAGCTCTAAAACGAGTGTTTCCATTTACTGTACCACTTCTTTCTAAACTACCTGACACACTGTGATCTCAGTGACCCACTTTGATAGGGATAGGGAAAGGCAAAATAGCGCAAACTTTTCCAAACACTAGCAAATGTTTTCCCAAAGACCTTAAATAAATGTAAACATGAATATAAATGTTTTCTCTCTTTTATAAGGAAGAGTTGATATGGTATTTAATACGCCTTATGTTCTAAGTTGAATTCATTCATCAAAGAAGTTTGGAATTTATTTTAGCATTTGTCGTCACCTCTTATTTTTTTCAAAGCTTTAATATTATTTCAGATTAACATTTTGTTATGAATCACTTGCTCCAAACAGAACTCTCTATATGGTGATACAAATAGTAACTACTCAAATTCGGTAAGTGTGTTAATATTAAGTTTGATATCAATTCAAATTGAGTAGAACATATTATGTTATGTTCAATGGTACCCGTAAAGAGATATAAAATAATTGCCTCCTTTTCCTAAATAAATCGTGACATCATGGTGAATTTGTTATAGATAAAAATCAAGTCTTTTCACAAGTTTATTGGTCAATCCCTATTTTTGGGCTTTGAGCAATACAGAATTTAACGGATATTAACTTTATTCATGATGAATAATCATATTATCACAAATCACTTCATAATTTTCATGAAAAAGGCGTAAAGCAATTATTCGAACTTCAACAGTGGACTACATACACTGTCGTCATATCGATATCGATTAATATTCCAAAGGGATACAAATGTTTATATTTTCAACTTGTTTGTTTAAGGCATTAATATTATTGAAGATTAACATTTGTGTATGAATTATTTGCTCTAAACAGAACTCTAACGGTGGTGGTCAAGTAAGTAACTGCTCAGTAAGGGTAAATATTATGGTTTTTACAATGTTACCCGTAAAGAGAAAAAAAAAATTGCCCCCTTTCATGACATATGGTGTATTCTTGATAGATAGAAATCATAATATCTCACAAGGTTAATTATCCATCCCTATTACTTTCGCTTTGAGTAATACAGATCTGAGAGGCTATTAACTTTAGCTGTCAAATATCAATCATATTATCACAATCACTTCATCATGTTCATGAAAAGACGTTAACAAATTATTCCAAATAAATGGGGAACAATGTAGTTTAGACTCTATACGTAATGTACTATTGCAATAAAAGTCTACACTCAATGCAGATATTTCCCAAAAGAAGACTTTTCATCGATGTTATTCTATCACTCAGATCAATAGTAATGTGTCGTAACCTTTTATTTTTTTCAAGACTTTAATATTTGTTAAGGATAATATTTTTTAATGTATGATTTGCTCTAAACAGAACTTTTTCTTTGGTGATCGAAATAGTTACAACTCAAAGAGAGTAAGTGTGTACAAATTAAGTTTGATATCAATTCAAATTGAATAGTATATATTATATTATGTACAATGTTGCCCGTAAAGTGAAACGAATAAATGCCCCCTTTTCAATCAAAATCAATCAATATTCTAAAAGAGCTATAAATGTCATTGGTTTTAACTGGGTGTTTCGAAATGAATGAAACAAATTCACGAACCGCCTAATAATAGATAAGACCATCAAAGTTTAATTTCGGGACATTCTTACTTCACAATCGCATTATGATAACGTGTATTATGTCGATTTGTGATGCATATATTACTGACCTTTCAGTTTGATGCCTCATCATCAGTTTTCAATTATCATAACACAATCACAAGTTCAATATTGTTACGTAAATGGGCGATTCAATACGTTTTAGGGCGCTTGTTCAGAAGCCTATCAAAAGATTGACCCGTAACTCCGGCGTGGAGAAACCCTACTAAAACATACCCGAAATGAAGTAAATATTCATTAAATGTCCAATTAAAGATTATGAGTTAAAAGTCGTTATGTTTATTACCTGTTTCGTGTCAATAAAAGTCTGCATGTTATGCAGATTTGCAAAGTACGTTTACCATCGATGTTTTTTATCACTCAGATCAATTGAAATATCACTACCGTACATTTTGCTGAAATGAGTCTTGTCACTATTGTATTCAAACTGTTATCAGACTTGGGTGGTAATTAATTGTCCTCGGTGCTAGTTGTCCTCGGGGGTCATTGTCCTCGGGGGTAATTTTCATCGGGGGTAATTGTCCTTGGGTAAATATCCTCGGGGGGAAAATGTCCTCGGGGGCTTATTCTCCGGGGGGTAATTTTCCGGGGGATAATTGTCCTTGGGGGTAGTTGTCCTCTAGGGGTAATTCTCCGGGGGTAATTTTCCGGGGGGTAATTGTCCTTCGGGGGTAGTTTTCCGGGGGATAATATTACGGGATGATTGCCCAGGGGGTAATTGTCCTAGAACCCTTTATAATGCAGATATTCAAAGAAAATTTCATCGATGTGATTCTATGACTAAGATCAAAAGTAATGTTTACTACTATTTGCTCAAAAGAGAGTCTTGTCACTTCTTGCAATGACGACCTTCGCCATTGCCTTGTTTTCGTTCACATTCTGCTACGCCCCATTAATATTCTTCTTCTGCTTAATGTTTTCGTCAGCAAATCGCATTCATTTTACACATAGTACTTGTTATTCCTAGTTAGGTGCTTTTTCTCGTGTCCTTTTCCTTTCAAATTTCATAGGCATGGTCTCTAACATCTCATCACTACATTACTACATTCTTCGATTTTCGAAATCACTCATGTATAACCGTCCAGGCGCCATTTGTCTGTTTCTGGTCCATTTTAAGGCCTTTCTTTCTTCCTTCCTATCTCCACTATCCTAGATCCTACAAACTTCTAACAAATTCTTTTAGATAGTCTGAGAAATGTTCTTTCATCTGCGACACATGACTTGACCTTCAAAATGCCATCTTCGTACTCAAAATTCTAATCTGAAACCGACTCTGTCAGAAATCTCTCAAATTCTTGAAAAATGGACGCCTAAAAATCTAAAACTGACATAATTTTCTCATATAAATTCCGTTTTGTATTTAAATCTTACAGTATTTTTGTCTCATATTTGCACATAGCCACGCCAAATTTCATGCTCCAATGGCTATGCAAAACATAAATAGCGCCCTCTAAAGTTATGGGAATTGGCTTTCTTTCTGTGGCCGTATCTCTATTGTGTCTTGGCAAACCCGTATCATTTTGTTTGGATTTAGATACTTGAACATATGCCCTTTTCAGCCAAATGCATATACCCTAACACTGACCGACTTTGCGAAAAATGCCCTCCAAATATGCAGTTTTCAAGAAAATTGCGAAATAACTTCAACTTGCTCTAAAATTACGATCCTTAAACCTACGTCAATGAAACTTGGCAGACACATGTATCAATATACTGACAAGTTTGGTAATTTTTAATGACGTCAGCGCAAAGTAATTGCCCAAAATGATGAATTTACTATACATTACGTAATATTAGGGTGATCATACTGCTTGTGCAAACAGTCTGCCCCGCGAACACACACACAACAGCAGTTAGTTGGTAGCAATACCAATTTAAAAAAAAAAAAAAAAAAAAAAAAAAACTAAACAATATTTTTAAATTTTTATTTTACATATATATTTCAAACATACCTTTAACTACAATTCTGTGTAGTTTCATTGTTATAGGCATGTGGAAAATATGTTAAATTATTTAATTAGAATATTCTCTTTTCAGTCACGTGTTACATTGCCCGCTGATCGCCCATTGACTATGCCCTCTGCACGAGGTCCGCGCGGGATGTTCCGGCGCCTTTAAGCCTGATGTTTTGATTCACTTGTTAAATTTCTTCTACATTCTTTTCTCGATACTTGAATTATTCATTTATTGAAATACTGCTAATGCAAATTGAGTTTTGTCACCACGATTGATTGGCTTCATCAACCATAGCATTACATTATTTGTTCTGTATTAAATTGTAACCCGTGCATGATTCTCACAACATTTTTAATTATAATACAATACTTAGTCCATTGTTTTCATTGTTTAATTACAATATCTGAAAAGAACCATGCTTCTAATTCTTGATAATTCTTATCACATGTAACGCAAACTGTTTATCAATCTTTTCTTGTCATATAACTTCATTTTGAGACCTTTTTTTTCTCCAACACATCATCTGTTTATCTTATATTTCAAGGATTATTCTTCGTTATAGATATTTTCTCATTCGCAATTATTATTGTCATAGGGCCTTATGGCTGATCGGTTGTTTTTGCTGTATCATGATACGCCCCTGCATGTATCGATTGCCTTTTAATGTTCGTAATGCCGAAAGAGTTACATTTAATGTTTTTGTTCTTACATATGAACTTCGTGTGTCTGTTCTCCTCTCCTTGTTGGTTATTCCATCTCTTCTAATCATGTTTATTCTTTCAGCGACAGCAATCTTCTTTGTTTTGTACAGTTTATGCATAAGTCTTGTTCATTTCTTCTTTCTCCTTGCTACCTTTGGATACTCTCTTTTTCTCTTCCTTTCTCAATCTCTCCTTGACAGCGCCAAAATTTATCCTGTAATTTATTTCCTCATATCGTCAATTATTCATATTCAGATACTGATTCTGAATTCATAATGGCAGGTTCACGTGATAAGCAGCAATCCCCTTTCCATACGGTGAATGGTGATGATATTTGTTTTTATTTACACAGACCTATTCGACTTGAGGATGAAGCTAACACCCCTGCCAATTCATTTGATAATTCTGTTATGGACAATATCAACTCTTCACTTGAAGAACTAGAATTTGACTTTGATTTTGATGATCCTGCTCAACGCAACGGTTCTAAATATGTAACTGTTAATCAGTTTCGTAATATTGCGAAAGAATTTCGTAATGATACGTTTTCCTTGCTTCATTTGAATATTATAAGTTTAAATAGGCACTTCGATGATCTACTTTCGCTTCTTGATAAGCCCTCACAAAACCCATTATCCCTAATTGGTCTTACTGAAACCTGGTTAACTTGTGATTCCAACCACCCATACTCTATTGATAACTACGATTTTATTCATAAAATAGGCAAGATAGACTGGGTGGCGGCGTTGCTTTATATATACTTAAAAAACTGAATTATACCGTTCTAGATAATCTTTCAACATGCAATAATATTATAGAATCCCTTTTTATTGAAATCGTGATTCCCGGTAATAAGAACATAATAGTCGGCGCGATATATCGACCCCCCCCCCCCGAGTTCGAATGCACACGATTTTGTATTGTATTTATCTGACACATTACAAAACGCCAAATTCAACAATACAGATTGTTTTTTGATGGAAGACTTTAATATAGACATGTTAAAGCACTTACATAGCAATGTTTCTCAAGAATTTCTCGAAACAATTTTGTCTGCTTCTTTCTTGCCACTAATTTCCAAGCCAACTCGTGTTGCAAATACATCTGCTACTTTAATTGATAATATTTTTTCTAATGTTACTCCACATTTTTATTCTTACATTATTCTTTCGGACAAATCTGACCATTATCATATTGTGACTCACTACACGGTTTCACAGCCATTTAACAGCAATGGTCTTTACCCAAGTAGACGTAAAATAACTGTAGAGAATTTAGCTCGCCTTGGCGCTAATCTCGAAAATACTGATTGGTATAGTGTTTATTCCGAAAATGAAATTAATTGTTCTTATGAAATGTTCTCTAGTATATCAAACAACCAATTAGATACTAACATGCCGAAGCAAAAAAGTCAAACATGTTTATAAGAAAACGCCCAAACTCCCTTGGATTTCTAAGTCTATATTGCGATCAATAAATCGGAAGAATAACCTTTATTATAAATATAAAATAAAAGGCACTGAGCAATCAAGGAGAAAATATACATCCTATAAAAACATTTTGACTCGGATTATTCGATTAGAAAAGAGAAATTACTTTGTAAATCGTTTGAAACTTTTTAAAAATGATATGCAAAACACTTGGAAGGTAATCAAACAAGCAATGACCAAGTTAATAATAAATCTGAGGTAAATAAGATCAAATTTCATAATGAGATTGTTGAAGACCCAAAAGATATAGTTAATATTTTTAATACTTATTTTTCTTTAATAGGTGATAATCTCGCTAAAAACATTCCGCCTTCAAACACAAATTTTGTGGAGTTTTTAGGCCCTCACAATCCAAATTCTATTTTCTGTGTTCCAACTAATAGGCAAGAAATTATGAAAATTGTTTCTAGTCTGAAAGATAAGAAAAGTTCAGGATATGATGGAATTAATAATGTCATACTAAAATCCATTATTCCCTATATTGCAGATCCATTGGTTCACATCACTTTTACATGGTAAATTTCCTAATTCTATGAAAATAGCCAACATTATTCCGTTATTTAAAAAGGCTGATAAACTGGATGTGGGTAACTACCGCCCGATTTCTTTATTATCTTCATTTTCTAAAGTTTTGGAAAGAATAAAATATATCCGGATGATATCCTTTTTGAAAAAATATGATGTATTTTCAAACTTCCAATTTGGTTTTAGAGAAAAGCACAGCACCGTCTACGCTTTAATGTCTTTTGTTGAGAAGGTTGCCCACGCAATTGATACATCGTCATATTCCTGGACTTCTCCAAGGCCTTTGACACGATCAATCACGAAATTTTACTTTACAAACTATCTCACTATGGTGTACGTGGAAAGGCCTTGGAGTGGTTCAGGAGTTACCTCTCTGACAGAAAGCAATATGTACACTTAAACGAGCATGCATCTGAATTATGCAATATTAGTTGTGGTGTCCCACAAGGTAGTCTGCTAGACCCGCTACTCTTTATTCTTTATATAAACGACTTTTGTAAATCGTCTAACTCCCCGTCGTTTATTTTATTTGCAGATGATACTAATTTATTTTTTTCACACAAAAATCCAAACGTCCTGGTTGATAAAATCAACGCCGAGTTATTGAATATATTGCAATGGATACAAGCAAATAAATTGTCACTTAATCTCCAGAAAACAAACTACATGCTATTTAGTAACTCTTTGGATTCATTACCCTCTGACATTATTTTGACAATACCCCTTTGAAACATGTCCCTCTTACCAAATTCTTGGGTATAACAGTCGACGATAAACTTTCTTGGAAACCACACATTAATAATATTTGTAAAATCATTTCGCGCAATATTGGTGTTATTAATAGACTCAAATTGTACTTACCACAATCATCATTATTTATGCTGTATTCTTCATTGATCTTGCCATATTTGAATTACGGTCTTCTAGTTTGGGGCAATACACATCATACATTGTTGGAAAGAGTTCTATTGCTGCAAAAGAGAGTTATTCGTATTATCTGTAATGCCTCCATACGCTCCCATACTGATCCTCTGTTTTTTGAAAATAACATCTTGAAAATTAAGGATATGTACTTATTTCAGCTCGGTCAATTTACGTTTAATTACAATAATGGTATACTGCCCTCTGTGTTTAATGATATGTTTCTTAAAAATGATGCTGTTCATAGATACCCCACTCGACAATCCGATGAGTTTCACTTACCTCTTTTGAGAACCCTAAATTTTGGAATACTCTGCATAACGATTTGAAAACTTGCCCTTCACTAATTGCTTTTAAAAAAAAGTTTAAATTTTCGTTATTACAGTCTTATAATATTTAGAAATGTATTGTGATAGAACATCTCCTTCCCAATTTCTTTCTTTTCCTCATTTCTTCTGCCCATCTCTCTAAAAAAAAACTACTTGCCATCATGTTCTTGCTCTTTTTGTTTCAGCTATCTCAAGGATTTTGTGCGCTCCCTTTTTCGTGCTCGATCTATAAAATCTTCCTTTTCTCTCCTCTCCTTCCCTCCAAACGCAGCCCACACATTTGTTTTCCTTCTTCTCTTCTTCTTCTTTTTTCTGTTCTTTCTTCGTCATGTAATTTGTTACGTCTTCTCGTTGACAGTCATTACGTGTTTTAATAAATGTTCTCTGTTGGCCACTATTTTCCTTATTATGATTATGTATTCCATATTCTTTTCACACTCAATTTTATCTGAAGGGTCCACAATTTACAAGCTCTGCTTTTCAGTGGACCTCTCCATTTCCTCAAAATATAATTGCAGTTAAATTTTAAAATTCATTTTTGTCTTCCTAAAATGTATAAATTATTATCAAGATTTGTTTATTACAAATGTAACTATATTTTGTATACATTTTATATTGTATTCGTTATTATGCACTGTATTTTGTTGGAAATGAAAATGAAATGAAATGAAATGAAATTGTTATTCTGCGTGGTGAAAATGCACCTCAAAGTATAAAACTCCCCTACAAAGAAATGCAATATCCTCATGTGTTTCACTCATTGAATCAATTTGTTGTTTTTCACTCAAGGTAGCCACAACTTTACTGGTGTCACCAAACTTGTTTTTACTCAGAAATTCAGTCCCTGTGGAATGTTATGGCCTGTTGAATGGTTTCTCGCAGAAACATCATAAATCCTCAAATCTGACATCTTTTAAAAATAAAAATATACTGTGATGTAGCTAAAAGTCTTCAAATTCTTATCATTTGATCGGGTTTTCTGAATAATTTGTGAAACACATGAGGAAATAGCTGTGACGGTGATCCAAGTAATTTCCGTCGCCATATTTTATTGGCATTGCAAAAATATTTGGAATTTAGTGTTAATATTTGGTGTAAATATGATGTATAAAAAGATTTTTAAAAATGCCAACAAAATGAACAGTTTGACTTTCCTATTTATATATAATTAGCGGAAATGACCTAATTTGCATATTTGATGAATATTCATGATTTCTTTTTATTTGAAATAAAGTATATTTCCATACCTGTCTGATATACATAGGTTTCACTGATGTATCATGTTCGGTTTTGATTTGATTACATATGCGTATATTAATTAGGCGGACTTAGTTATTTTCACAACTTTTTAATATCTGCAGATTCGCAAAAATGGCAAAAATGACTTACTTTGTTGGCTTTTGTTTTCAAAACGGTATTAGATATATGAATTTTATTTTTTGTTTTTTACCACAAAGATGATATTTTAATATCTGATAATTTAATTTATTATTTGTGTCCGAGAAAGTAATGAATTAAGTTGTCAACTTTGTCGAATTTTGCCATTTTTGCCATTTTGACCATTTCTGGCAGGTTTTTCGGTAAATTTGCGATTTCAAAAAAATGGTATAAAATCACAACGCATTGACCGATTCCAATTCTGTTTTTTTTATTTTTTGAAGCTTTCATAAAGCTTGATCATTTGCAATAATCAAATAACATGTGTTTGTTGTACTTATTTTTGGTGTGCTATACCTAGTAATAGCGCGTTTCAGGCGCGGATCTACGGGGGGGGGGGGTTTAGGGGGTTTAAAACCCCCCCCCCCTTGGGCGCCCCCCCCCCCAAAAAGGGACAAAAAAGAAGAAAAAAAAAGAAAAAAAGAAAGAAAAAAGAACGCACGCTGGAGAGAAACCCTTTCAAGTGCAAATATTGTGAGAAGATATTCAACTCATCTGGTAACTTGACCAAACACATGATAACTCTGGATATAACTGTGTATTCAACTGTTACTTGATTTAAAAAGACGTTATCATGCACTGCTTTTTATGGTCTCCATTGTGTTAATAGATGCCAGGAAAACATCACTTATGGGGTTCAAATAAACACCAACAAAAAAATCGGCTCGCCGCTTCGCGGCTCGTGGACGATGCTCGGCATCGTCATTATTTTGGTCAACCCCCCCCCCCTTAGCAAAAAGCTAGATCCGCCCCTGCGTTTAATGCGTGCAATACATTGCGCGCATATGTCAATGGTGTCAAACTGACCGCAATGAAGTGCCCTTTCGAATGATATCAAGTATGGTATATGTTCAAACAGAAAATTGTGAGTAAATCGCATTTGAACAAGGGTCACTATACGAATTTCGCCGAGTTTCCGCCCTATTATAACACGTATCGGCTATGACGTCATTTTTTCAGACTGCTTTTCGCCCCCTAAACGTTCTCTTTTTTCCTTGAAAATTTATAGTGACATTCCGAGTTGCAATATGCAGGGCACCTCGAAGCCGGATTTAAGAAATTGGTCAAGGGGGCAATTTAAGACGCCATTTTATCCTATAAATCTATTTTACATCACGTGTATCGATAGGATTATCATAGAAAAAAGTGACAATAACAACCATGAAATTATCTTTCCAATGATACCGAATACGGCCCATAAAGAGACATAAAGAGAGAAAAAAAAAACAGTACAAGTCCGGTCATAATACAGATCCTGTACGTTTTCCGCCCATGCATTACAAGCATTGTCTATGGGGCAAATCGGGTTCACGCTTTTGGCCCGTAGAAGGATCTTTATTTTTTTTTTAATTTGACAGGCAAATTCTAAGTGGCCATCTCGAAGCGGGATTTTCAAAATCGGTCAAGCGTGACATTAAATGCTATTTCATACTCTGCATAACTAGTCCGAAATATGCTATTTCGTTTACACGTAAACACATGGCGTCATTGCACGCATATCGTCCTGAAACGATTGCATTTCTAGTTTAACACTTTTGTCAGACTTGGGCGAACGCACTCCGCGTTGTTTGTTAACGAAAATAAATCACATGCCCTCGAAACAGAATTTGTTGGTGGTCATATGGTCAAATTATTGTCAATACAATACATGAATAGTCCACTATTAAATTCATTGACACATTGGAACCTCACACTCGCATATGAAGAAGGACATGATAAAGATAGGGATTGGCGATATAGCGAAAACTTTTCCAATCACTAGCAAATGTTTTCCAAAGACCTTTAATAATAAAGGTAAACATGAATCTAAAATATTTTCTCTCTTGTATAAGGAAGATTTTATATGGTATTTAATACGCCTTATGTTCTCAGTTGTATTCATTCGTTAAAGAAGTTCGGAATTTATTTTAGCACTTGTCGTTACCTCTTATTTCTATTAAGGCTTGGATATGATTTAAGATTAACATTTCTTTTATGAATCCTTTGCCCAAACAGAACTCTCTATGTGGTGATACAAATAGTAACCACTCAAATTCGGTAAGTGTGTTAATATTAAGTTTGATATCAATTCAAATTGAGTAGATAATATTATGTTATGTACAATGGTACCCGTAAAGAGATACAAACAAATTGCCTCCTTTTCCTGAATAAATCGTGACATCATGGTATATTTTTGATAATAATAATAATAACGTATATTAACTGTATCTATCAATAGTAATCATATTATTACAAATCACTATATCATTTTCATGAAAAAGGCGTAAAGCAATTATTCGAACTTCATGGGCAACAGTGGACTACATACACTGCCGTCAAATCGATATCGATCAATATTCAAAAGGGATATAAATGTTTCTGTTTTCAACTTGTTTTTAAGGCATTAATATTATTGAAGATTAACATATTTTATTGAATTATTTTCTCTAAACAGAACTCTAACATTGGTGGTCAAGTAAGTAACTGCTCAGTAAGGGTTAATATTATGTTATGTACAATGGTACCCGTAAAGAGAGAAACAAAATTGCCCCCTTCACTTAATTCTTGACAGATAGAATTCATAACTTCTCACAAGGTTAATTATCCATCCCTATTACTTTCGCTTTGAGTAATACAGATCTGAGAGGATATGAACTTTATCTGTCAAAGGTCAATCATATTATCACAATCACTTCATCATGTTCATAAAAAGACGTTAACAAATTATTCCAACTTAATGGGAATAGTGTAGTTTAGACTCTTTACGGTGGATATATTATCGTATAATCTATAACAATCGATATTCTTAAAGTGGTATAAATGTTCCTAATCTCAACTGGATGTTTGAAAATCGAGGGGAAAGGGTCATAAATTATCCAACTATAGATTAATCCACCAAAGTTCACTTTCTGGAGTATCGTATTTGTGATTCGTGTCGATTTGTGATGCATGGGTATATCTGATCATTTAAATGTGATACTTCATCATCTAATTTATTTTCGTACCAAATGATTGATCTTAAATTTTTAGTTAATAATACATTCATTCTTCCAGTTATCATACTTCCGGTTATCATAAAAACATTCGCAAGGTCACTATTCTTACGTAAATGGGCGATTCAATCCCATATTGTACTGTTGTAATAAAAGTCTATACACTCAATGCAGATTTTTAAAAAATGAAGGTTGTTTATCGATGTTATTCTATTACTCAGATCAATAGTAATGTTCACTTCAAGTTCCTCAAACAAAAGTATTGTCACCTTTGTATTAACACTGTAAATTATTGTGAATAATCACACATGAATAGTCTACTATTATAATCAGTGACACATTGGAACCTCAAACTTGCATAATTTATGAAGAAGGAAATGATAGGGATAGGGATTGGCGAAATAGTGCAAACTTTTTCCAATCACTAGCAAATGTTCTCCCAAAGACCTTATATTAGGTTAAACATGAATCTAAATTGTTTTCTCTCTTTTATAAGAAAGAGTTTATATAGTATTTAATACGCCTTATGTTGTAAGTTGAGTTCATTCTTCAAAGAAGTTCGGAATTTATTTTAGCATTTGTCGTCACCTCTTATTCTTTTAAGGCTTTAATATTTTTTTGAAATTATTTGCTCCAAACAGAACTCTTTCTTTGATGATTGGAATAGTAACTACTCACAGACAGTAAGTGTGTTAATATTAAAGTGATCCGGTATAAACTTTGTCTCAGATTCTGAAACAAATTTCTGGATTCAGCTCATGCTGCAAAGATAATTATAAACCTTTAGGTCAGTCAGGAACCCCATGACTTTTACAAGCCGGTCGCCTGTCAGATTATCAAGATATTTATGATTGGAATTACGAATTTTGAAAACCGTTTGCCAAACGGTTTTCATAACACTACAGCTTATTGGGGAAAACGAGTATGGTAAAACCGGTCACTCAAAGATTTTTACTTTTTTGAGGCACTTCTTGATCATTTTGAAGCGCAATTTTTGTTTAGGGCTTCAATATTACACCATATTACAGACTCTGATAACAAGTAGGGCCGTGTATCACATATTTAACATTGTTAAACGATCCCTTTAAGTTTGATATTAATTGAAATTGAGTAGAACATATTATACTATGTCCAATATTACCTACAAAGTGAAACAAAAACTTGCCCCCTTTTCAATCAATATCAATCAATATGATAAAAGGGCTAACAAAAAAAAAATCTTCGACTACATGTTTCGAAATGAAGGACAAAAATTCATGGATTGCATATTATTAGATAAGACCATCAAAGTTTAAATTCGGGACTTTCCTTACTTCAGAATTGCATTATAATAATGTCCATCATGTCGATTTGTGATGCATACGTATTACTGAACCTTTAATTTTGATACTTCACCATCAGTTTTCCATTATCAACAAACAATTCTTACGTTAATGGGCGATCCAATACGTTTTTATACTATAAAAGTCTGCACGTTATGCAAATGTGCAAAGTACCTTTACCATCAATGTTATTTTATCACTCAGATCAATTGAAATGTTCACTACATTTTGCTCAAAGGAGACTCTTGTCACTATTGTATTAACACTGTTATCAGACTTGGGCGAACGCACTCCGCGTTGAATGTTATTCAAAATTGTTAAAATGTCAAAAAGAACCTAGTTAGGCCGCAGTAAAACGGGGTGAACGCAACAAAACGTGACAGGACGTAATAAAAAAAAAACTTGGCAAGACCCAACAAAACTTGACTACAGAGAAAAACTGGCAAAAATCCCACGTCGCAATACGTTTCGGGCAAATGGGGCTGCATAATGTAAACCTAGCATAACTAACGCTCCACATAAAATATTGTCACTGTTACAGGTCGATGATGAGGATGATCATGATCATGACTATGCAAGCTTCATCGTTTCCTCCAAACGATACCCCGGCTCAGTTGAAACTAAAAATGAAATCCTGGAGATCCTCAAAATCAGGGCGGGAAGAGAGAAGGTATATCATGTGCTTCATGAAGTTGCTCAAAACTGCCAAGCGTTGTCCAAGCTAGACGTAGCTTTTGACGTAGAGGATTATCCTATTGAGGTCGCACACAGGCGCTCGTCAACGTCGCCAATTTGCCCCAGTCTACGCGTTCTAGAATTCACTGTCGGGCAACTTACACTGAAAGACCTTGTATCTGTTATGGATATGGTCTCTATCTTGTATCCAAATATCCAACATCTCACTATCAATGTGAAAGATCAATATCAGCCTGATGAAAAGAGCCTCATCAGTAGTGTGAGCTGGCAGCTACATCACCTGGAAGATCTTAAATTTTCTTGTATGGGAATGAATCCGATGGCAGAAAAAGACCTCAAAATGACAATGCATGTATTCTGCCCCCAATTGGCACCTGCAACGTCCCAGTATGGCGTTTACTTCTTTCGGCGGATGTACGGCGTGTCAGGTAATATATTTACAGTTTTGGGGACTCAATATTTCACTCAATCTTTGAGGGAAATATCTAATAAATCATAGCGTTGTCCATGCACTCCTGTAATTTTAGGGGTATTTGAATGAATGGAAACTGGATATCTAAACTTGAGTCAGATAACGGTCTCAGTCCTGACATTTTTTACCAGATATCAAACAAAACAACCGTTTGAAAAGGACATTTCTTTCTACTTTGTCATCTTTTTTAAAGCGAGAGAAGGGACTACTTTAAACATATTATTCTTTATAAACTTTCAGGCTACTTGGATCATCTTGGTGGGGAGTTATCGATCCCTGCTCACAATGTAAAGCTTTGCATTCCTCCGGGAGCGTTGGAAGACAGTGAGAAGATCAGCATCGAGGTTTTCACTGACCTACCGAATGGCTTACAACTCCAAGACAACGAAATTGCAGCGAGCTTCGGGTTCAGATGTTTTCCATCGGGATCAAGTTTCAAGAAGCCTCTTACCCTATCAATGCCTCACTGCGTGGTTATTAACGATAATAAATCTGTGGGAATGGTTCTACACTTTGGAAGTAATGATGAAGGTAGAATATCTTTTATCTTTTTTTATAATTATTGGTAGTTGTTGTTTTTCCTTCTAATTCTATTCAAATAAAATAATATCAATTTCTCTGAGAACACTACGTATATGTATTCCTTCTCTTTAAAGCAATATACTGATGGGGCGCAGCAACACTTCATCATGAAAACGAATAAAATGAAAGCAAGCTTTTTATGAGAGAAGAAAGACTAGTGTTCCCACTTCATCCTTATAATCATGATAGTGATTTTCCTAGAGTGTAAGTGTTCTTAACAATGTATGCTTTGATATGTTTCTCACACTACAGGAGAGATCAGGCGTATTCCTTTGGATAGCAATAGATATGTGATACATGCTGACAGAATCGAGCTCCAACTTGATCATTTTTCCTGGGGAATACTAACAATGGTCTATAACTGGCTGTTCCCTGCGACAAAGCGAATGTTATGCACACCTTTCGTACCTGAGACCCTTCCGGAGAATCAGGACTGTCCAATTGTGCGTTTGCGTTTCTACGATCAACTTCCTGGTCTTCCTGAGGTAAACTGTCAGTTATGTTTCTCGCACAGTACCAGGAGGTGTAAACAAATTCGTTATGTTTGTGCGCTGTGGAAGAAACGATTCATGAACAATAACATGATCATTATCATGATGATTATTATCATCGCCGCTCTCTATTATTGTTATACCTACATACATAGAACGTTTATGGTCATGTCTTATCATTTCAAGTATTAAGTGCGACGCATTATTTCCATCACTAAATTTGTATTTTATAACCCAAACTCTCACAGAATCGTCCTGGAAATGCATCATATTTGGTACTGAGGAAACCAAATATCGATGATCTCTGCGACACTGTATTTGTATGATGTACATGTACATGAATTGAATGAAGACAATACCCAAATTAAAAAGACACATATATTTCACGCTTAAGTCTTAGGTCAGATTTCGATTATTAAAAGAAATTCCTGATAAGTGATGAAATAAAATCTTTCATGGAAATCGCAACATCTATCCCTATTTTAATTTTATTTTACTACAAAAAGAAAATCATTGCAGAAGAAGAATCGTTGAAGTACAAGAAGATTTATCCAGAGGAAGAGCTGATCGTGAAGGAGCGTTCTATTGACATGTCTATTAGCTGCCAGTCAAAGGAATTCTCAAGTACACAGACCAAGGTAATTAACCTACTAATACAATAAGGAAGAACTATATATTTGTTTACGTTTATCAATATTTTACATTATGTTAAGTGTACATATTTTTTTAGTTTGGATCTATTAATTGGCTCTACACATAACTTAGATTAGTAATAGATAAAAGTGAAGAGTTCAAATCAATCGAATGAAACACACTTTCAAGATTTGTATCTATTAGATGTCAATAAAACATTACAACCTATGCTTTTGAGTAACATTATGGTTTGATGGAAGTCAATGTGTTTCTTTTAGCACTATACGCATCCATATATTTTTGGCTAGTAATACATCATATGTATTCATATTTCAAGTAGGTTTGGGGGCTTTCAGTGGAATTTCTCTACCACAGTACAAATTACTCTCCACCAAACAATGACAAAAGCGACACAGACTCAAAAATATTGGCATTTATGCGTGACCTCTTTTTTCTCATTTCTCTTTTGATTTGGCAATATATTTAGGTGTAGTGCACATTCAATGCGTACATAATCATTAGAAGTGAGGCATCATTGTTAAGGGTAAAAACAGGCTGTTCAATGATACTAACGCCATGTATGATAACAGGACAGATTGTAAAACTCTCAAACATGAACTGCAGACCTCTTTTAAGTGTATATAATGTTATTTATATATTTATATATACGTATATATATATATATGTATATATATATATATATATATTTGTGTGTGTGTGTGAGTTTGGAAATTTGTAAATATATTTATATATGTATGTAATCCGGGACTTGGGTAAATGTGATATGTCTGTGGTATAATCGACATTACTGTTATAAAGCATTTCACCTCTATTTACAATGACAGGTTATCACTGCCAAAGAGTTGATGCAGCATGCGAAGCTTTCAGTTTGTATGACCCTTCTCCAGCGAAGTTCATTGGTTACTTTGATCATTACACAGGAACGAGAAATAACAATGACATTCTCGACGGATATCAAAGGTGATTCAAAGATGATAAACATATACGTTGTTCGACAGGGTTTATTTATGTTAACTTTTCATTTCCAAATGTAGTATCTAGTGATGTTAGGATATTGTTTCTAAAGTACTACTGGGAATCATGTCAGGTGAAATTCAATGGAAAGCGAAAAGTAATGGTTTGGACAAACGGAAGGTACGACGACCGACTATTGTGTTGTTTCGAGTTATCGGCTATGGAAAAGGAATGTTTTGTCTACCTGGTTCTCATTTAAAATAAAATAATTGCAAATTCCAACATACGTCTGACAATATCTTTTTTGGGGGTAGGTACAGCTTAGTATATCAAAATGGTTAACATAATATACTTTGCAACAAACGAACTAATATGTTGCTTGTTCTCTCCTCCAAACTAAGAAAAGAGGAAAAGGATAATTTAGGATGTTATCTTCTTATTCATGAACTAAATATGCAAGTAGGAGGATATTTTTCTCTTTGCAAATGAGAAAGCGATCTTTAAGTCTTTTTTACCGTTCTATTTCAGAGGCATCTCCTTCGGTTGGAGAGGTTGAAGGGATGGTTACACCAGTGCAATCCGCGTCATATAAAGCGGCTCCTCCCAGATCTCCTGATACAGGATATACACGTGAAGTGTCACCTAGTGCATTGGTTCCATATGTCCCCACTCAGGAAGTAGAATGTACACAGCAAGGAGCTTGTCGGTACCAACGTAGACTAGAAGATCACAGAAGTTTGTAAGTACTTTAATATAATTATGTTGTTGTCTTCGATGTGTAATATTAAAGAAATACGATATTTGTAAATATTACATTTCTGTGGATTATATAATCTTGTGCAATTTTGCCTTAAACAGCTGCAATAATATTGTTCTTTCCCACGAGGACAATTGAGGTACCCTTTACAAAATACAATCAATAAGCGAGTTCGTAATTAGGATTTGCGCATGGGCAGATAAAGGTCATTCGTACCCAAATTGTAAAACCATTGAGACGAATACTCGGATCGTGCTCATGAAAGTTATGTATTCAGTATTCATGTATGCACCAACAGTACATTTATCTGATACACAGGTGGAAGTATTCTTCTCAAGAGGCAAACAAAAAGTATTCATGAAGCACCTCCATCACTTTGGCAGTGATTATTCTAAAATGCACAAGTGGGAAGTATCCATCGCGTCTAAGATCTGTGGATATTTTGGGGTCATGCGGTCCAGAGCTATTTACGAACTCGCTTATTGCAGTATTCTATGTCCCGAATTCACAAAGGAGGTTTGTCGACAAACCTCCTTTTGTCTTTTACAAACCAAGGTTTGTAAAAACGCGTCGAAATGCGTCGTATGACGCACATAAACCTTGGTTTGTCGAAAAACCTCCTTTGTGAATTCGGGCCTATGTGTTTGTGTGTGTATACGTGTGTGTGGAGGTGTCGTGATATATTATTAGTCCAATCACTCGACTGTCAAACGAAGGGTTGAGAGTTCAAATCCCAGTCCCAATCCGTAACATTCATCCACAATTGACACTCTCCACCCAGATGTAATTTGTTACTTGGCGATGGATGGGATAATAATAATGCATGTCCTTCGAAAAAGGTGAAAAATCTGGACTGACTTGGATACACTGGGTATAAAATGAGAAACAATTATTTACTATCCTTGATCATTCTTCTGTTTGTAGAGACCCTGATTGTCTGACAGACGACCAGCTTGTGGACTTATCAAGTAAGCTTCCATTAGACAAGTTCAATCCCATATCCATCAGATTAGGATCCACCATGACGGAAACAGAAAACATCCGAGATTCAAGCAACAAAGCAGAGAAAATGTACTTCACTGTGCTGACCCGATGGAAAGAGAGAACTGGAGCGCCAAAGCGACAACTCATAGATGTACTCAGGAGTGTAAAGCTTTTGGGAATAGTCCAGTCTATGGGTCTTGAGCATGACTCTTCCCAAGAAGATGTTGAATCAATCTGCTAATAGACTAGTTCGGAGATGGCACTTGTACAAATGATGCCACTATGCCTACAAATATTGTAATACATGGAGAATTCCCACCTTTACATTTACAATAATCACTACCCAAGTGATATCGGTGCTTCTGCACTACCTTTTGTTTGCCCTCTTGACAAAAAATACTTTCACCTGAGTGTCTATCATGCATTGAACCTTCTGTACATAAATTAATCATGATTAAGAAACTTTCATGAACACGTTTCCAGCATTATTTTGTCTCGATGGATTTTTCATGATTTGTACAAATGACCTTTATCAGCCCATGTGCAGAAATTATTCCGAAGTGGCTTATTATGCATGTAATGTTACAGTAAAGCTTGTTGCAAAAGATACTGAGAGAAAAAGATCGTTTAACCCCCCCCCCCCCCCCCAAAAAAAAAAAAAAAAAAAAAAACATGTTTAACGTCCTGCCTTTTTGAAATATAGAAAGAAGGAGGCCCTTTTTTTTCAAAATATCCGCTCGGTACATTTTCCCTGACAGTTGGGCTATTTTTTAAGATGGCCCCTGTTTTTTTTTTTTAAATCAGAAATAGATCCATTTTAGCAGTGTTTTTTTGTTTAATCAAACAAAAAGGAGGCGGCCCCCAAAAAAGGAAGCGGGCGGGGACGCTAAACATGTATATTTCTTTACATGGCCAGAAACTGTATGGTAACGTCATCACGTCTATCGAAACATTGTAATAAATGGAGAATTCCCACTTTTGCGTTTACAATAATCACTACCCAAGTGATATAGGTGCCCTCTTGAAAAAAATACTTTCACCTGAGTGTGTATCATGCATTGAACTTTCTGTAGATAAATTAATCATGATTAAGAAATTTTCTGTACATACATTAATCATGATTACGAAACTTCATGAACACGTTTCCAGCATTCGTCTCGATGAAATTTCCCTGATTTGTACAAATGACCTTTATTTTCCCATGTGCAGAAATGATTCCGAAGTGGCTTATTATGCATGTAATGTTACAGTTTAGCTAGTGGCAAAAGATAGAGAAAAAAGATCGTTAGTGAAACTGTAAATGGTAACGTCAACATGTCCATCGAAATATGGCAGCCTTAAACTGAAAGCTATTTGCCACTACCCAGGTCTTCCATTATTTTGTGCTTTCTATATGAATGTGTATGATGAGATGATGTTTAATCATAGCAGTTTAAATGATGTGTATGAGAAGTTAGTATTAGTTATCATAATAACAGTGACAATAAATATCCTGTTCTAAATGCAAAGTGTGAAATTCAATTATAACTATATTTCAGGCAGTACCATTAATTAAAACGTTCATTTAGAATAGAGAGGAATTATAATTTATATATACAAAGATAAAGCATGTGTCTATATCTCAGTTTATTAAGCTGTTAACTACTCGAATCAGGTGGCTCCTGGACATGGCATTGAGAGAATTCAGTAGTCAATTGATAGATTTCGGTTTAAATCCCTTATAATTGTTTGAACTTTGTACAACAACCATAATTCAATTATTAAACTGTTTGGCTACAAGGTAGAGCGCTATATATCATTTAATTTATTGATTGTTAGTATAATTATTGTTATGATTGGTACTTGTAGTAGTAGTAGTAGTAGTAGAAGTAGAAGTAATAGTAGTAGTAGTAATGGCAGCAGCAAAAGTAGTAGGAGTAGTCGTAAAAATCAAATGACATGCTTTGTCCGGCCAATTTTATCAAGTTGACATTTAAATGTCATCCTTCGAACTAATTCTGGAATTCAAGTTTTGTTAAATCCGAGTATTTAAATATATAAGCCTAGGGTCACACTCGGCTTACGACGTATGACAAACAAAAGCTGCGACCATCGACAATTAATTTGCAAGAATTAATAGTGGGCGATCCGTTGCCGATCAGATGTAATGCAGGCGTCATGGCTGTGCACAAAATTGTCCACGTCCATACCTACTTCCATACACCAGACTGAATATCTGAATATATATACGTACATATTAAATGTATAAAAACATATATAAGAATATAAACGAATATACTTGTACGGATGATCATGTTGTTCTGTGATATTGTAATTACTGCACTGTTAGAAAAAAATTAAACAAGTTGTTTAAAATGTTAAACAACCACAAGTTAACCGGTGAATCGCTCAACTGTTGTTTACAAATTAAACAACTTAAGGTTGTTTACGTCTTGAACACTTAGTTGTTTAAAAATTAGAAAAACTTTTAAACAACAGTTGTTTAGCAATAAAATTGCACAACTCGGTTGTTTAAAGCAAGTTGTGTAAATGTTAAACAATAATGTTAAAATTACTAAGCAACTGTTGTTTATTCAATATTACTGCACAACTGGATTGTTTAAAAGGAGTTGCTTAAATTTTAAACAGAACTGTTTAATGGTTATTATATTACCTGGTTGTTTAAATTTGTGAAATGACCTACTGGAACCACTTTTGCAATAATCACAAAGATTACACTTGTTGCCAATTTACTTCAACATTTGTTCATATTCATTTAACAGTGACAGAGAACATTATTATTTGTCTCTATAACTTCACCTAAACCCCATCGGCGAAGCCGAGAAGAACCGAGTTGCCTTGCCCTTGTTCCGCCATTTTCGTCTGTACTGCACTGCACTAGCACTTGCACTGCATACTAGCACTGCATGCTTGCATGCATGTACTATTTACGTACTTTGTGCATATCGCATGATCGCGTATCGAGAAAATGTCAATGACGCGAAATCATGATTGGTTAAATTTATCACGTGATTTTTTCCCCCGGGACTTTTTAAACAACTATGTTTAATTAAATCTTTTTGTTTTTTTAATAAATAGTTGTTTAAGCCAATCGAGCACTGATTTTTCGATTTTGAACAACGTTGTTTACGTTTTTAAACAACAATCTTTTAAACAGTGATATTTTAAACACCGTTCTAACTGTGTGAGACAATATTTAACAAGTTTTTCCTGCTGCAGCCTGATATGAACGCCAAATGTCAGTTCAAAAGATCTTATCCATTCATTGATACAAGTTACGTATGCTCCTGTTTCTAATTTGGAACTGGAAAAAGCCCCTCCGCCCCTTTGGATGACCTTGTATAAATCATCCCCAAATATCAACACATCTTTTACACATGGGAATGTCCCACTTTGTGCATTTTAAAATAACTACTACCAAAGTGAAAGAGTTGCCTCACGAACCTTTTGTTAGCCCTTTTGAAAGGAATACTTTAACCTAAATATTGTAGAATGTCCCGCCGGTGCATGAATGCATAATGATTACGTCAGCCATTGATGTCCGACCAGTCGTTTATTATTGCCGTTCAAACGCCGAACGACTGCTAACAATTTAAACATATTCCCACGATCGGTTGCCATTTTACGAAACATTTTAAGTGCTCGGACATTTTCAGTAAAATATTCTGCAAACGATCGACAACTGCCCCGCAATCTATCTGCAATTGATCGCTCACTAGAAAGTTTTGCAAATTAGTTGTCGATTGCCGCAGATTTTTTCGGTTGTCAGAAGTCGGCAAACGGTCTTTCGCCTAGTGTGACTCTAATTTTTGGATCACTTTTTTTATTATTTTTAATTGTGATTTAAGTATTTGTCATCTGACAAAGCGTATGTCGATTCCTTTATGATTTTGATGACGTTGGGGTTATTCGGATGATTGGTATGAATAAATGATAGTGCTTCAATATTATCATTTGGTTTACATATTCTAATTTTTGAAGAGAGAGTTTTTAGTTTTTTATACCGTTCTGTCTAAAGATTCCTGGGTATTTTGTGGCCTTTAATATAATGCAATAAATAACAATAATAATAATATTAATAATAATAATAATAATGATAACGATAATAATAACAATTAACGTCTTTTGCGCGCTCCAAAAACATATATAATCGTGCAAAATCCGTATTGCTAAATTTAAAGTAACAGTAGTTTTGCTTTGTCTAAAATCGAAAGATTCGAAATGTAGATATTGATGTGAATCTGTTACGTTATAAAAATAAATACATATATTTACAATAAAGTTTGACTGGAGTTTTAGTTTTCCTTTGTTACGTGATATTCAGGTTTGGCTTTCGTGATAAAGTAGAATACAACGACCCTTAAAGAGAGGAGAAAAGACAAGAAGCACAAAGATAATCACCATGAATAACAAACCACTGTCAAAGAAGATAAAGAACAGAAATTAGCACAAAAATAGCACACTTTAGTCAACATTATATTCTCAACACCTCACAGGCGTTACCAGTTCTAGGCAAGGAGCAAATAATGAAGGTGGCTGCTTTAGACTGGAGGCCTGGTGAGAAAGATGGTCAACAAGACTACACTGTCTGATCCTAGGTCTGATGAAGTGGTGGTGTTTCCGTTTACATAGATCTACCTTGACGCAATATCGTTCACATTTGGGTTTACAAAAGTACACTGCTTACTACTAGTAGGGTGATCACACTGCCTGTGCAAACAGTCTGTCTCGCGAACACACACACACACAACAGCAGTCAGTTGGTAGAAATAGCATTTTTTGTAAATGTATTTAAAAAAAACTAAACAATATTTTTAAATGTTTATTTCACATATATTTCAAGCATACCTTTAAATACAATTCTGTGTAGTTTCATTGTTATAGGCATGTGTTAAATACGTTAATTATTTAATTAGAATATTGTCTTTTCAGCCATGTGTGACATGGCCCGCTGATCGCCCATTGACTCGCGCTACTATTCTGCGTGGTGAAATTGCACCTCAATGTATAAAACTCCCCTACCAAAATGCAATATCCTCATGTGTTTCACTCATTGAATCAATTTGTTATTTACACACAAGGTAGCCACAACTGAACTGGGGTCACCAAAATTTTTGCCACTCTAAAATTCAGTCCTTGTGAAATGTTATGGCCTGTTGAATGGTTTCTCGGAAAATCGTCATGAATCCTTAAATCTGACATCTTTTTAATAGGCAAATATACTGTGATGTAGCTGAAAGTCTACAAATTCTTATCATATGATTGGTTTTTCTGAATAATTTGTGAAGCACATGAGGAATTAGCTGTGACGGTGATCCAAGTAATTTCCATCGCCATATTTTATTGGCAGTGCAAAAATATTTGGAATTTAAGATTAATATTTGGTGTAAATATGATCTATGAATATATGATTTTTAAAAATGCCCCCAAAATGAACAGTTTGACTTTCCTAATCTGCATAATGAGTGCGCGAATATATAATTAGCTGAAATGACCTAATTTGCATATTTGATGAATATTCATGATTTTTTTTTTTTTTTCAAATGAAATATTTTTCCATACCTGTCTGATATACATAGGTTTCACTGATGTATCATGTTCGGTTTTGATTTGACTACATATGCGCATATTAGTTAGGCGGACTTAGTTATTTTCACAACTTTTTTATATCTGCAGATTCGCAAAAATTACTTATTTTTTGGCTTCTGTTTTCAAAACGGTAATAGATATATGAATTTTCTTTTTTGTATTTTTTACCACAAAGATGATATTTTAGTGTCTTATAATTTAATTTATTATTTGTGTCCGAGAAATTGATGAATTAAGTTGTCAACTTTGTCGAATTATGCCATTTTTGCCAATTTGACCATTTCTGGCAGGTTTTTCGGTAATTTTGCGATATCAAAAAAATGGTATAAAATCACAACGCATTGACCGATTTCATTTATGTTTTTTGTTTTTTGAAGCTTTCATAAAGCTTGATCATTTGTAACCATCAAATAACATGTGTTTGTTGTAATTATTTTTGGTGTGCTATACCTATTACTACCGTCGGGTATTCATAAGCTGCCTTAGGGATTATAATCTAGGTACATATCAACTATTAAGTACAGAATACTTTCGTGTGAAATTGATGAATCGGGTGCTTTCAATTTCACTAGCTATTTATTTATAGCGAACTTGTTGCTTGCCTTCTTCGCGTCTCTGCACCGTCGCTCGTTTACCACAAAATACCTACTTCCGGTCTTGATTAGCTATATGACTACCCGGTGTAGATTACACACGCACCGGAAACAGTTCATTAACCTCTTTAAACATAATCGTAATTTGACACAATAATCATATCTGATTTATACACGTTTGTAAAAACCCAATACACACACACGCACACACAGGGAAATTATATGTGTGATGCATAAATAGTTTAAAGGTATTTTTGGGCTGTTCATTTGCATTCACTGTTTGTAAATTATCAATCTAGCACGTCGCATCTATAATCACTCGCAGTCATTGTTTTAGTTCTGTTTAAAACTGTTTTAGGACAATCGCCTTTGGCAATCTTGGGGTTAAATTTTCCTATGGGGTAATTGTCAACGAGGGGGAGGGGGGGGGGGAGGGTCGGGGGTAAATATTCGTGTTTTTGTTTGTTGTCCTTGGGGTATAAGTATTCAAAGGTTGGTTTAGGGATAACCGTCGCTTCTTTCGCCTGAGCGCTGTATTTATTGTACAGAAAGATTTGCGCTTTCCCCTCTCCCCTTGATGTCGAAGATTTCTACTTCCATATGGACCTTGATGCCAAACATAACTCAGTCACTGATCGCACAATACATGCCAGAGATAAATTGGCCTGTTCTTCACCGTCATTCTGACGCCCAATGACTTACTGATACCACTGGGCCAACGATTCCCAATCTGAGTCCTTAATCAAACGTGTTACTGCTGCAATATTTTGTCACATCAGAGACAGCAGAACTTTCATTAAAAATCATGATATAATGAGTACAGGTAAGATATGGCAGGACACTGTATCAAAACTACAGAATCATTATCATGATATAATGAGTACAGGTAAGATATGGCAGGACACTGTATCAAAATTACAGAATCATTCTTGATAGCACATTAATGGTCCACCGACACAGACGACTGGCAAGGGTAATCATCCTTCACTATATTTAACAGAAGGTTGCAGCATAAAGTGGTGGTGCAAAGCACGTACAAATCTATCATAAATATGAAGGGAAGATGATCCATGGATGTTCACATAACGAAAGTTTCTCATAAAATCAAACATTTTGTTAGACAACGGAATGGTGTTGTTCGATCCAAAGTAAAAGAGGAGCAACAAAATGTTTTTGTTTTATGGCTTATTTCGGGGACTTGCATCATGGAATCGTAGCTTGCTGCATACTTTATTAAGGATTGTCTCCATTTATAATCAGATCTGCATTAACCTCCTCTGTTTCTCTATCCAGTAGTTAGCTATGCATAGAAAGCTGGCTTTTTTCATTTAAATCTTTAAAATTGAAATCCAACATTAATAGCAAACAACTTTAACAGACGGAGAAATTTCAGTTTGACGGAGGCAGTTTGAACGAGATCAGACAGAAAGCTTTGATGTGATATGATATAGTATTGGATATAGGTACGTATGGAAACCTTTCTTATATCGGTAATGTCACAGTGATGTAGACACGGAAAACTATTACCACACTTTTTTCTTCTCAAAATGTTTGATTCAGGATGCTCTTTTCTATAACAATATACTATTTAGATTACATGTTGACGTTTTGAATAGTATCCCAAGGTAGTAGGCACGTAATAATAATATTTATACAAAAACAGAAGTTAATAATTTGTTGACACGACAAACGGGAGGGTTGTCCGTGGCTACGTCACAATCCACTGACAAAATTTTCAACGTGAGATTCGCATAGCAGTGCAGTGATCTCAATATTTCGAACATTCATAACTCTCTTTACATTATCCAATTTATTTCAAGCTTTCGCTCTCAATTTCTCATGTATTTTCGCTTTCTTACAAAATAATAAAGTTATTAAAAGTTCTGGATTGCCCAATAAGCTACGTTCTGCATTGAAACTAATTATATACTAAGTGCTAACATTCCTCTGCCTCCTGCGATTCAGCATCAAAATGTGGCCTTTGCGGAAAATAATGAATTATAAGGACCAAAAAAAGTACAACTGAATATAATTTCCCACTTCTAAACCTATCAAGACTGCAGCTACGCCCGTAGATGGCGCTATGTCACTCAGACTGAACCGATTGATTAACGTTGCTAAACAGAGAAGCTGTGGACCGATTCGGTTTCAATGGTTTCTTGGAACACTGTAGCATTTTTTCCACCATAGCTGGGGGCTATTCAAGAGCGTAACAAGAGATGATGCATTGCCTTATGTAATCAGGCAGGTGCTAGGCTGTCCCTGAACTAAAGCATGGAAAATGTATTTTACCTATTTCTTAGCATTCTAGATGCCCCCTCCCCCACCAATAATAACGGCTGACTCTTTCACGTTCATCTCATCGAATTGATGTACAGTATACACAGTCAACAACTAAATTATTCTTTCCCTTACCAATTTTCTTTATTTTGTAAAGTGTTTGTCCTGATTTATGTTTCTTTAGAATATGTCGTATTAAAGCCTACGTCTTAGAGTATTCAACAAAGGCCCGAATGAAACCAGTCAACCCTGCATTCTTGAGTTACAAAAAAGAAAACTAACAAAATCGATTTGTTAAGGGTTATAAATAATTTTGTTTGTAACTGTAAAATGCTGTATTATTAGGGAGATAAACTCAATTTTTAGTCACGTCATAGCGTCTGTGATTGATTGGAAGAAGATATAAACATTCAGATTCATGCTAAAAATGTCGCTATATGCCCTACCTACTTAAAAGCAAGGGATAAGCAAATAACTTTATATTGCTGAAGAAAAAAATAATGAAGGAATGTCACTTGTTAAAGTTAAGGTTAGGATAGCATTGATTTAATGCATGGAATCGAAGCAACGATGTTGAAATGAATATATTATATAATTTGTTATTTTATTTTTAACCTTGGCCTAGACCCGACTCTCGGTTTAACACAAAATGCTGGGTCCAGTAGTAATATAGATATAATTAGGCCCAATAGCAGTAGTTGTAGTAGTTGTAGTAGTGGTGTAGTAGTAGTAGTAGTAGTAGTAGTAGTAGTATTAGTAGTGAAGTAGTAGTAGTAGTGCAGCAGCAGTAGTAGTAGTAGTAGTAGTAGTAGTAGTAGTAGTGGAAGTAGTAATATCAGTAGTATTAGTACTAGTAGAAGTAGTAGTCGTAGTATTAGTATTTATAAAAGTAGTAGTAGTAGTAGTAGTAGTAGTAGTGATGGAATTATTAATAGTAGTAGTTATATGAGTAGTAGTAGTAGTAGTAGTAGTAGTAGTAGTAGTATTGGTAGAAGTAGTAGTAATAGTAGTAGTAGTAGTAGTAATAGTAGTAGTAGTATTAGTAGCAGTAGTAGCGGCAGTAGTAAAAGTAGTAGTCCACTACTACTACTACTACTACTACTACTACTAATACTACTTCCACTACTCCTGTTACTCATATAACTACTACTGTTAATAATTCCATCACTACTACTACTACTTATACTACTACCAATACTTACAGTCTCGTTTCTCTGACTCTCACACTTGTCAATCTGTAAATGTGTGTAAGCTTGCACAATAAGAGGCAACAAAGAAATATGTTTTTGAAAAGAATTTTGAAGAAAAAAAAATCAAATGTTTTTTCTTTGTTCACATGGCCTCCTGTGGCATTCTGGTGTTTGTTTGGTCATGGTTGTGTGACTAGCATTTCAAAAAAGAGAAAATAGTGCTTTTCATACGGTTATTATGTTTCGGCCCTACCTTCTTTTCAAGTGTACTGTCTGTTTTCGAGTAGACATTGCATCGGCATGCACACAGCACAACGGATATATTACACGTAAATTGATAGTCAGAGCTTTCAGACGCGTGAGTTTATTCGTGAAGGCATTCTTTGAATCTATAGTCGTTATAATCTTGGACGATATTTCTGTATAAAGAGTAAGTATATTTTACATTGGATTCATACAAACCCAGAAACGTATCGCCTCTATTTGTGAACCGTTAAGATATGGATGTGTATTTTGCAAAAAAAAATTCTCTTCGCGTTGAGGAAGTTGACTGTTAAAAACAACATAAATTGTTATTCATGTATTGTGTTATAATTTATTTATGTGATATTGTAAAATAACTGCTTAATGTGTTGAAAGGGCAGAATGTTCAACGATTCAACACATTCATGCCAAATGTCACAATTTGATACTATTAAATTGTGACATTTGGCAGGTATAGGGACTATCCCTTTTTCTGTTAGTTTGGGGAAGATAGCGATGCAGTGGTGAAGATTATGAAAACTTAAATCAGCCAAATTCTGAATGACCCGAACAGCAAAGGGAAGACGGCCTTTCCGTATAACCCGCATCCTGCAGCCACTCTATAGTAGACCAGCAAATTGTTTTTTTAAATTTTTATAAGGCTCTAGAAAAAGATTCCATGGTGTTTTGGGTGAATGCATGGCATCCATGCTAAAACTCTTGCAAAAATATAAGAAATAAGATACAGGTGGAAGCCACGTGTACTATTTTTAAATAAAACTTTATTTTGTGGCTCAAATTTTGAAAGAATGCAAACAAATATAATTTCGAATTTTAGGAACAAATATTAAGTATCTGATAACGAAATTGCAATTCATATAGTTCTCATTGTAACTTTGATGTAATATACCTGTTGAATATACGTTTGAATGTTGGATATTACACACATATTTATGACGCAATAACAAATGAAAGTGTAATTTACTTGAAATGGGGTTCACATTATTCACAAAAACTATTTATATTTCAAAGTTTTTGACGCACCATAAATCTGGACAGTGTCCATTGAAACTCTTTTTCTTAAATCAACATATGATATATGCTGTCATGTCACACAACTAATAAATGATCGACTAATGTGATGGATAAGTAATTTTTTTTTTTTTTTAATCCGAAATTAATTGACGTATTTTTACAGAAAGCGCATTTTGATTGGAAACACTGTATATGTATCTTATGTAATGTTGGAGCGCCTTGGGTACCTTTGCAAGGTCGATACGTGCGCTATATAAAAATCCGATATTATTATTATTATTATTATGTGGTAATTCCCGCATATAATAATAATAAAAACGTTGCTTATAAAGCAATATCAAACAAATTACAATGATAATCAATTACATATTGACAACACAAAAAGAAAATACAAATAAACCTATATATTACAATAAATATGAAATATACATCAATTTGAACAGAGTGAGTTAATCATCAAAAGCAATTTTTAATAAATGTGTCTTTACACAAATTAGCACTATTAGAAATACATGGGCAAACAAAAAATGAAAAGGCACACACCATCTGATACACAATCTTATATGATTTTGTGTCTGTTAGTTAAAACCCTTCCCTTTCAGAATATGCTTATTTGCCCTAAAGTTTGCAGCGGGTGTGACAACATGGGCTTTGACCATGTTGACGGATCAAGAACATTATAATTTTAGAACAAGAAAACAAAACACGCTGAAACTGATTAAAAACGAGATATTATATATAGTTTGCATAAAATACGCCATGGACGTGAGCACTAGGCCGTTATAATGAAAACGAATCAAGGAATATTGGAATTGTAGGGAATACTATGAACAGGAAGCCAATAGTAAGCATCCAATACCTACAGCTTCCCGTTTGTAATTAAAATTTTAGTTTTAGTAAAATATTAGTACGAAAATAAGGCCGTTGCGGCAATTGGAAACAGAATGTTAAAGAAGTTGTTATCATTGCCCCCCCCCCTCCAAAAAAGGATGAAAAAAAAGGAATGTAACTAATCAATACTAAATATAAAGCAAGCAGAAAAGCAAACAATACCAAGTGATACATGTTTGTTATCTAGTACCTTCAGCTATCAGGTTATGCTCGTGTTGCCATATAGTTTGTGGTTGATTTGACCACCAATTTGACTTTTATAAATAACACATATCTATTATTCAATAACAAATTCAAAAACAAATGTTAGTATCTAAGTTTGTGTAAATGTTAGCTTCCAATTCATTTGCAATCCTATCTGAGCCATTTTAGGTCACGATAAGCTAGAAAATATGTTATCAGTACTGACAAACCTATTGTAAGAACTTAAATGATTGGGAAAAAATATAAATGGATCTGATTAATACGAAAAAGAAAGAGTCGTGTCTGTGAACAAGAATGTTGAATTGTTTAACTGATTCAAATCAAGTGAGAGGGAATTCCTTTATTTTAGATGTAGTTTCAGGTTAAAAAGGGTACTTTTAATATGAAAACAAGATAAGACAAAAAAATACGAATTGTTGATTATTTCATAACGGAGGAATTGTCTGTTGGTTGCCACTATGGAACAATAAACAATGAAACCCGGTAAAATTATCTCAACGTGAACTAAATCGGGAAGATTATTTATTCTTTATGACAAGAAACTAGATTTGATACTTTATTTAACCGTATTTTGTTTGCCTTATTGGAAATGTAGGATGGGTCACTATCACACGAAAAACACGGTTTAATGACAATATTAATACTCTGTATTCATAGCGGTTGATACATTTACCAGTCCTGCCCTATTGATCAGGTGCTATCATTTTCCCCGACTCTTGCCATTGCAAAATAAACAGAAAAAGTATGAGAAATGTGTTCACATGACTGTGAAAAAATTGGTCTACTTTAGACAGCGTATAGCCCTATCATTATTAATACCGCTCTTCCTGCAGGCCCTACAAATGTTATTTGATTCTGTTTCACTGTATTGTCAATCTTCAATAAAGGAACGTAGTATAAACATAAAAGAAATACACAGTCACAGACATATAATAAGAATAGTTCAGGTCTTGAATAATAACTGCCGACACGGGACATACACTACAAAACATATAAGATATAGAGATGTTATAAAACATGACTGCCGAGATCTTTAACAGTAGTTATTGCGTTGATGCCAAATAATATCGTTTCAGATTAAGCAAAATACATAATATATATTATTCAGTTTACTTAATTAATGTATAGTAACGCTTAATCGTTTCGGAGGAATAAAGGGCTCACGTGATGCTACACAAATCTAATAGTGGCATGCATTCAGCCCACGGATGCACCACTATACTCCTCTTTATAACTTATAAGCACTAATAATTTTGTTATAACTATCATTATCTGTATTATTATTTTTATCATTATTATTATTATTATTATTATTATTAACACTATTATTATTATCATCATTATCATCATCATTTTTATTATTATCATTGAAATCATTATTGTTATTATTATCATCATTATTGTCACTATTGTTATTACCATTATTATTATTATTATTACAATTATTATTATTATTATTCTCATTATTCTTATTGTTATTACTATTATTATTATTAATTTTTTTAATAATATCGCTATTATTATTATTTTTTTTAAAAATATTATTATTCATAATTACTATTATTACTACTATTAGTATTATTAGTATTATTATCATAATTATTATCACTATTGTAATTATTATTATCATTATCATTTGACATCCAGTTATTATACTCTTATTGGATTATTATTATTATTACAGTCTTGCCATGAGGGTTCGTCCTCTGTGCAATAGATTGCAAAGGACGACACAAGGCAAGACAAGAAAGAATGTTAGCATTATCACGCTCATGCCCTTTATAATGATGTCTGAATATTTTGATGAAAACAAAATAAATGTGGACTTTGCGTTAAATCAATTTTTTCCATAGTCTGGTGCGGGAAAATACTTTAACTAATTATATTCGTCTTGAGTTTACATTTAGACGTGTAGAAGAGGAATTAATAAAATGGGATTACAACAATAACAACATAAAATGTTTTATATGTTGGCATGAATGTATACTTTTTTCTATACAACATGTAAAAGGGGGTCCAAAGTCGGTAAATTATGTGACAAGCACACATAGAAAGATCTTGGGGGGGGGATGCGCCTATGTGCCCCCTCAACCTGGATCCGCCACTGTTGCAGCATGTTTATATTCGCAGTAGGGTCTGAGTAAAACGATGTGGTATACTGAAATACAAACGAAAACGCCAAACGGTTTATAAATTAAATGGTATAGCATATTTCCCACAAGTTGTAATTTTTCGAACGAAGACATACGGATAACAAAAATTAAATCTCCGTTGGGCATCCGTCAACGATTTCCGGTATTTTGTACGACATCTGCTTAAAGCTAATCTTGAGCTCTGGTATTGCATCGTATGTCGAGAGAACATGGCTATAATTCCTTCTGGAATGTTTATCCTGCTGTAGATTGTTTTTTGTTATGGACTAATTGAAAAATGGAAGAATGATTTAAAGGCTGGGTAGGCACTAGGCAGTGCAATTGAAAATTAATGGGTAACTTGTAAAATGCATTGATTGAGCAGTAAAATAAAAATAACCTCACAAAAACTTGCTGGAAATTACTACTCTCATTTGCACATAGTGACCTGTGTTAAGTAGGGTACATGGTGTTGGGCCTACTTATATCTTTATATGCTCATTACTCAGCCCCTATACGTTTTCTACCAAAATCGTCTAGCACATGTTATACATTTGTAATCTTGAACATAAAGCGTAAGTCTCGTTGGATTATGTGAGAATTTATTATCTATCATTACCAGAACTCAAGTTTGTATTGAACCCTAATAAGGCAGGGGGGGGCATTATGCCCCCCCCCTTCTGCGATTTTTCTGATTGTTCGGGAACGCATACGGATGGCGCCCTGCCGCCCCCGGACTGTTTTATTTCGAGTCCTGCGCATCTTTTAAAACATTTTTTTTTCTCAAAAATCGGACATACAGTTACAAAGTCATGTAACCTTTTGTCTTTACATGTCAGCCCGAAAATCGCTCATTTTCGTGGTTTGTGTACACAAAATATGGAAATGTCATATTTCCCCAAAAGATATAAAACATTGGTTATTGGGTCTTGTTTAAAGTTAAGATGTTTGTTTTTTGAGTCAAAATAGTTGAATTGTTGTTAGAAATGAAATAAAACAACAACAACAAATACATAAGTTAAAAAACAAAGAAATTATCAAAACAAGGGATAACATAAGGAATAACCTAGCTCTTCCAAATTTTGTTGTCGTATTATTGTTTCAAGTGGTCTAACGAACATATAACGTGAAAAAGAATGCTTAAATATAAAGAATATACGATTTATGGGTAAAAAGGTGAATGTTATGACCTTATTCGTATAAATTACCATAAATATGCAAATGAGTGGATTTTTCAACAACAAAAAATTTCCATAGTGTTCTATACACTTCACTTGACATGTGTGCAAATTTTCGTAGCGATCGGCCGTTTCACCGCCGAGATCTTAGGGGGGCCATAATGCCCCCCCCCCCCCCGGCCGTATTAAGACCTCAAATAGCCCGGCCTTTTTAGGGTTAAATATACCCTTTTCCAGCCAACATCAAATTATGTAGAACTTTGCAGGAATTATGAATATGTCATTGTCTTTCAAATATTGTCTTTCAAATGCCGTTGGAATGTAACATTTTCATTTGTTGGCCAGTAAATGGGACATAAAGGCCCGAATTCACAAAGGAGGTTTGTCGACAAACCGAGGTTTATGTACGTCATATGACGCGTTTTGACGCGTTTTTTACAAACCTGGTTTGTAAATAACAAAAGGAAAAGGAGATTTGTCGAAACAAAAGGAGTTTTTTCGACAAACCTCCTTTGTGAATTCGGGCCAGTACCTTTAAAGACACGAGAACCACGATTCGGTCTCAATCCATATCCATTTGATCCGTATTTTCAAAGATTTTTACAGATGAACTCTTAAGGCAGTTTATCTTTGTTGAACAATTTGGAGCCGAAGGATTGCCATTTTCATTATGGGCAACCGGATTTCACGCCGTCGGGTAAGTTTTATTGATTTTCAATGATATGTAAGACTTCATAGATTCAACTTAATTGTTTTAAACATAATTTTGAGTGTAGGCTCAACATGAATAATACTCTACACTACCTAACAAGCGTGCCGCAATACCCCATTAAGGTTTGGTGGGATAGGGGGGCAACAACTAGAGTACACTTCGAATGGATTTTTGACAAACTTAGCCCCATAATTTAGCCAGTTGTTTTCTACCTTTTTGTTATTCATTAAGATTGTTTAAAATGTGTTATGGTCACCAGAAAACCCGCAAATCCAATCTGGTGTTCAAAATGATACCCAGTATCCTAACATAATCGGTTCTCGCTATCTACAATAGATATTTTTGTAAGTGTCAAACCACATTTTAAGGGTAAGAATACACAATGATGCACGGACAATGTATGATCAATTATACTTATATGATGATGAGTTACACGACAATCTTCATTCGATTGTAACATTAAAACACACAAGATTGTTTTGGTTAAGATTTGGAGACATAGTTCGAAAAGTTTACAATGTTGATTGTTCCTTCGACAAGTTCGTTTTAATTAAAGCTTATAACATGAACAACAAAATGATCAGAAGTTTAAATTTTCTTAACATATTTGCAAAATACGCAGTTTATCTAACAATTATGCAAGCAGAAAATCGCTAACTTGTTTTGTATGAAGTCTTTATTCTTCTTATTTTCAAAAGATTAATCCACCACCGTTTAAAAATCGAAAAGTATTGTAAAACAAAAAAACTATGCATTTCTGAAAGCACTGTTAATCAAGAAAATGAAACATGTTTTATTTAAATCATGTAAGGATGTTACGATGTTATTTCGATTGAATGTTTATGAATGTTTGTTTGATTTGTTCAAAAGCATATCTTTATCCCCCCCCCCCCCTAAAAAAAAGAAAAAGAAGATTGTATGCAAGATTATCCATTTATTTCTGGCTAACCCTTCCACATTTGATTTTCTTATATACGTTTACACATCAAATTGTTTTCATAATTCCACTTAATTGTGTATGGTTACTATTGTAAATTGAAGGATTGTCATTTATATGACTTGCATATCTTTGTAGAATAAATTTAATTTTGAAATTGAGATTAAAATAGATGGGAATTGATAGGCGTTAGCATTGACGGATACGCTACCGCCCTTTTCAATTACATGCAAATTGTTTGATGAAGATCAAAATATGTGGACAAATATATTTTCTCTTAAAGGAAATTGAAACACAACAAGAATTAGTTGATAATCTTATTCAACATTTTCGGCCAGTTAAAAGAGTCTCTAAAATTGTTCGAACTTGATTACTGAGCAAGGAAGCAATACTCCCATTGGAGTGGCCATCGTCATTTGAATAGTGATATAAAACTGTAACATATCAATTGACCTGTTAAAGAACGGATATGGTATTGAATAATGACAGGCCATTGTGCAACCAGAGGCATCGAGCAGATGATATTTCTAACAGCAGCTCTTTAATGTATATTAGTACAGTCAAGTTATGAAATGACCGCCTAGTAATTGCAACAGAAATTTTTCACCGATTAAGTGAATAAAGATGCGTTTGATAACATTCACAAATGTCTAAGGAAACTGAGTGGTGGAAAGTATTGATTTGTTGTGGATTAATCAAGGTTCATAATAAACAGAGCCAACAAATAGACATAGACAGGCTGAATCGGTTTCAGTTGTGTGGTAGCATTTTACACGTTAGCATGCGCTGTCGTCCAAGTTACACAAGATCAATGTTCATACATAAATGACGCCTCTGAGCAATGACTCATAAGGACGCCCTCTGATGAAAGCAAATAGATTACTTCAACTTTGCTCATAAGAAAGTCTTGTCACTATTGTATTAATACTGTTATCAGACTCTGATGAACACACTCAACGTTGTGTGCAATTTGAAAATAAGTGTATACATTCAAAACAGAATTCTTCAGCAGTCATGTGGCTACATTATGAATCTGAATATTCATACATTATTGTCCACTACTTGAATCATTAAAATATTATGAAATGGCATTGCAAACAGTGATGGAAATGATAGGGATTGGAATTTACAAATCAGCTACATACTGTTCCAATGAAAAACAAACGTTTACCCAAAGACCATGCTATAATAGATTAACATTAATCTTACATATTTTCTCTCTACAGGATGAACAATCTCCGCCCACACCTCCTGTAAGTATAACCACAGAAATAGTGGAAATACAATATTATCAATTTTAAATTGATTCGATGAATGATTGTTGTGTAATATGACGTCAGATCAATCTAAACACTATTGTGGATCTATCAACTAATTGGCCTATTTTAGAAAGGTTCAACGTAACGCTAAGATATGAAAGGGAGTTTCTTTATCTAATGTATTTCTTGTAATGAATTATTATCATTTTAAGATGGGAAATGCAAAGTAGAAACTGCTACTCTCATGTTTTCTATTTTATGGAGCCTGCTCTAATACAAGTAAATATTTTATATATCGTGCAGCTTAAACAAGTAAACTTACGTCGCATTACACGTAAATGGTGATTCGAAATACATCATGCCAGCCCACATTTTGCACATATTTATATGTCTATTTAGTGTTATGTCAAGCATATAATACGCTGTTTTTTTTTTTCATTTCATGTTTATAATATGCACATGCAATATGTTTTAATCATTTTTTTTCATCAAACAAGTTCAGGAGCAGTTTTCACATTTTTGTTGTCGCATCTCATTCTTGTTGACATATTAGATGGTTAACAATCCATTTCTAATACGCGGTTCGAGACCACTGACACTGACTAAAGTATTATTTTCTTTTAAAAAAAGGTTCAATTTCAATTGAAACATCGAAATGCATGTTTGATAACTTTGCCAAAAAAAATACTCCAATTAAACTTGTTTTACAAAATTTGCTAAATCCATAGTCAATATCGAAATTTTAAACTAATGCGATTCTCATCGATCTTCTTATATATTCGGATTTGAAACATCAGTGTTTTTTTTAATTATATTAACTTTATTTCACAACCAGTATTGTGATATATGTGAGCGAATAGAAGGTACAATGACAATTCGAATACTGTATGTTTTCAATAGACATTATCCATCTATTTGATCGTATCAGTCAGATCAAAAGTATTATTTACTACATTTTGCTGATATGAGAGTATTGTAACTATTGTATTTACACTGTTATCAGACTCTGATGAACGCACTCCACGTTGTGTGCAATTTGAAAATAATTGTATGCATTCCAAACAGAATTCATCAGCAGTCATGTGGCTACATTATATATGTGAATATTCATACATTAATTGTCCACTTCTTAAATCAATAAAATATTATGAAACAGCATTGCAAACAGTGATGGAAATGATAGGGATTGGAATTTACAAATAAGCTACATACTGTTCCAATGACAAACAAACGTTTACCCAAAGACCATGCTTTAAAAAGATTAACATTAATCTTACATATTTTCTCTCTACAGGATGAACAATCTCCGCCCACACCTCCTGTAAGTATAACCACAGAAATAGTGGAAATACAATATTATCAATTTTAAATTGATTCGATGAATGATTGTTGTGTAATATGACGTCAGATCAATCTAAACACTATTGTGGATATATCTATTAATTTGCCTATTTTAGAAAGGTTTAACGTAACGTTAAGATATAAAAGGGATTTTCTTTGTCTTATCTATGTCTTGTAATGAATTATTATCATTTTACGATGCGAAATGCAAAGTAGAAACCGCTACTCTCATGTTTTTTTTTTTTTGTATGGAGCCTGCTCTAATACAAGTAAATATTTTGAATATCGTGCAGCTTAAATAGGTAAACTTACGTCGCATTACACGTAAATGGTGATTCGAAATACATCATGCCAGCCCACATTTTGCGCATATTTATATATCTGTTTAGTGTTATGTCAAGCATATAATACGCTGTTTTTTTTTTCATTTCATGTTATGCACATGCAATATGTTTTAATTATTTCTTTTCATCAAACAAGTTCAGGAGCAGTTTTCACATTTTTGTTGTCGCATCTCATTCTTGTTGACATATTAGATGGTTTACAATCTATTTCTTTTACGGGGTTCGAGACCACTGGCACTGACTAAAGTATTATTTTCTTTATAACAAAAAGGTTCAATTTCAATTAAAACAACGAATTGCATTTTGGATTACTTTGCAAAAACAAATACGCCAAATCAACTTGTTTTACACAAGTTGCTAAATCCATGGTCAATATCGAAATTTTAAATTGATGCGATTCTCATCGATCTTCTCATATATTCGGAATTGAAACATCAGTGGTTTTTAATTATATTAACTTTATTTCACAACCAGTATTGTGATATATGTGAGCGAATAGCAGGTACAATGACAATTCGAATACTGTATGTTTTCAATAGACATTATCCATCTATTTGATCGTATCAGTCAGATCAAAAGTATTATTTACTACATTTTTCTGATATGAGAGTATTGTAACTATTGTATTTACACTGTTATCAGACTCTGATGAACGCACTCCACGTTGTGTGCAATTTGAAAATAAGTGTATGCATTCCAAACAGAATTCTTCAGCAGTCATGTGGCTACATTATAAATGTGAATATTCATACATTAATTGTCCACTTCTTGAATCAATAAAATATTATGAAACAGCATTGCAAACTGTGAAGGAAATGATAGGGATTGGAATTTACAAATAAGCTACATACTGTTCCAATGACAAACAAACGTTTACCCAAAGACCATGCTTTATAAAGATTAACATTAATCTTACATATTTTCTCTCTACAGGATAACCCATCTTCGCCCACACCTCCTGTAAGTATAACCACAGAAATAGTGGAAATACAATATTATCAATTTTAAATTGATTCGATGAATGATTGTTGTGTAATATGACGTCAGATCAATCTAAACACTATTGTGGATCTATCAACTAATTGGCCTATTTTAGAAAGGTTCAACGTAACGCTAAGATATGAAAGGGAGTTTCTTTATCTAATGTATTTCTTGTAATGAATTATTATCATTTTAAGATGGGAAATGCAAAGTAGAAACTGCTACTCTCATGTTTTCTATTTTATGGAGCCTGCTCTAATACAAGTAAATATTTTATATATCGTGCAGCTTAAACAAGTAAACTTACGTCGCATTACACGTAAATGGTGATTCGAAATACATCATGCCAGCCCACATTTTGCACATATTTATATATCTATTTAGTGTTATGTCAAGCATATAATACGCTGTTTTTTTTTTCATTTCATGTTTATAATATGCACATGCAATATGTTTTAATCATTTTTTTTCATCAAACAAGTTCAGGAGCAGTTTTCACATTTTTGTTGTCGCATCTCATTCTTGTTGACATATTAGATGGTAAACAATCCATTTCTAATACGGGGTTCGAGACCACTGACACTGACTAAAGTATTATTTTCTTTTAAAAAAAAGTTCAATTTCAATTGAAACATCGAAATGCATGTTTGATAACTTTGCCAAAAAAAATACTCCAATTAAACTTGTTTTACAAAATTTGCTAAATCCATGGTCAATATCGAAATTTTAAACTAATGCGATTCTCATCGATCTTCTTATATATTCGGATTTGAAACATCAGTGTTTTTTTAATTATATTAACTTTATTTCACAACCAGTATTGTGATATATGTGAGCGAATAGAAGGTACAATGACAATTCGAATACTGTATGTTTTCAATAGACATTATCCATCTATTTGATCGTATCAGTCAGATCAAAAGTATTATTTACTACATTTTGCTGATATGAGAGTATTGTAACTATTGTATTTACACTGTTATCAGACTCTGATGAACGCACTCCACGTTGTGTGCAATTTGAAAATAATTGTATGCATTCCAAACAGAATTCATCAGCAGTCATGTGGCTACATTATATATGTGAATATTCATACATTAATTGTCCACTTCTTAAATCAATAAAATATTATGAAACAGCATTGCAAACAGTGATGGAAATGATAGGGATTGGAATTTACAAATAAGCTACATACTGTTCCAATGACAAACAAACGTTTACCCAAAGACCATGCTTTAAAAAGATTAACATTAATCTTACATATTTTCTCTCTACAGGATGAACAATCTCCGCCCACACCTCCTGTAAGTATAACCACAGAAATAGTGGAAATACAATATTATCAATTTTAAATTGATTCGATGAATGATTGTTGTGTAATATGACGTCAGATCAATCTAAACACTATTGTGGATCTATCTATTAATTTGCCTATTTTAGAAAGGTTTAACGTAACGTTAAGATATAAAAGGGATTTTCTTTGTCTTATCTATGTCTTGTAATGAATTATTATCATTTTACGATGCGAAATGCAAAGTAGAAACCGCTACTCTCATGTTTTTTTTTTTTTGTATGGAGCCTGCTCTAATACAAGTAAATATTTTGAATATCGTGCAGCTTAAATAGGTAAACTTACGTCGCATTACACGTAAATGGTGATTCGAAATACATCATGCCAGCCCACATTTTGCGCATATTTATATATCTGTTTAGTGTTATGTCAAGCATATAATACGCTGTTTTTTTTTTCATTTCATGTTATGCACATGCAATATGTTTTAATTATTTCTTTTCATCAAACAAGTTCAGGAGCAGTTTTCACATTTTTGTTGTCGCATCTCATTCTTGTTGACATATTAGATGGTTTACAATCTATTTCTTTTACGGGGTTCGAGACCACTGGCACTGACTAGAGTATTATTTTCTTAATAACAAAAAGGTTCAATTTCAATTAAAACAACGAATTGCATTTTGGATTACTTTGCAAAAACAAATACGCCAAATCAACTTGTTTTACACAAGTTGCTAAATCCATGGTCAATATCGAAATTTTAAATTGATGCGATTCTCATCGATCTTCTCATATATTCGGAATTGAAACATCAGTGGTTTTTTATGATATTAACTTTATTTCACAACCAGTATTGTGATATATGTGAGCGAATAGAATGTACAATGACAATTCGAATACTGTATGTTTTCATTAGACATTATCCATCTATTTGATCGTATCAGTCAGATAAAAAGGATTATTTACTACATTTTTCTGATATGAGAGTATTGTAACTATTGTATTTACACTGTTATCAGACTCTGATGAACGCACTCCACGTTGTGTGCAATTTGAAAATAAGTGTATGCATTCCAAACAGAATTCTTCAGCAGTCATGTGGCTACATTATAAATGTGAATATTCATACATTAATTGTCCACTTCTTGAATCAATAAAATATTATGAAACAGCATTGCAAACTGTGAAGGAAATGATAGGGATTGGAATTTACAAATAAGCTACATACTGTTCCAATGACAAACAAACGTTTACCCAAAGACCATGCTTTATAAAGATTAACATTAATCTTACATATTTTCTCTCTACAGGATAACCCATCTTCGCCCACACCTCCTGTAAGTATAACCACAGAAATAGTGGAAATACAATATTATCAATTTTAAATTGATTCGATGAATGATTGTTGTGTAATATGACGTCAGATCAATCTAAACACTATTGTGGATCTATCAACTAATTGGCCTATTTTAGAAAGGTTCAACGTAACGCTAAGATATGAAAGGGAGTTTCTTTATCTAATGTATTTCTTGTAATGAATTATTATCATTTTAAGATGGGAAATGCAAAGTAGAAACTGCTACTCTCATGTTTTCTATTTTATGGAGCCTGCTCTAATACAAGTAAATATTTTATATATCGTGCAGCTTAAACAAGTAAACTTACGTCGCATTACACGTAAATGGTGATTCGAAATACATCATGCCAGCCCACATTTTGCACATATTTATATATCTATTTAGTGTTATGTCAAGCATATAATACGCTGTTTTTTTTTTCATTTCATGTTTATAATATGCACATGCAATATGTTTTAATCATTTTTTTTTCATCAAACAAGTTCAGGAGCAGTTTTCACATTTTTGTTGTCGCATCTCATTCTTGTTGACATATTAGATGGTTAACAATCCATTTCTAATACGGGGTTCGAGACCACTGACACTGACTAAAGTATTATTTTCTTTTTAAAAAAGGTTCAATTTCAATTGAAACATCGAAATGCATGTTTGATAACTTTGCCAAAAAAAATACTCCAATTAAACTTGTTTTACAAAATTTGCTAAATCCATGGTCAATATCGAAATTTTAAACTAATGCGATTCTCATCGATCTTCTTATATATTCGGATTTGAAACATCAGTGTTTTTTAATTATATTAACTTTATTTCACAACCAGTATTGTGATATATGTGAGCGAATAGAAGGTACAATGACAATTCGAATACTGTATGTTTTCAATAGACATTATCCATCTATTTGATCGTATCAGTCAGATCAAAAGTATTATTTACTACATTTTGCTGATATGAGAGTATTGTAACTATTGTATTTACACTGTTATCAGACTCTGATGAACGCACTCCACGTTGTGTGCAATTTGAAAATAATTGTATGCATTCCAAACAGAATTCATCAGCAGTCATGTGGCTACATTATATATGTGAATATTCATACATTAATTGTCCACTTCTTGAATCAATAAAATATTATGAAACAGCATTGCAAACAGTGATGGAAATGATAGGGATTGGAATTTACAAATAAGCTACATACTGTTCCAATGACAAACAAACGTTTACCCAAAGACCATGCTTTAAAAAGATTAACATTAATCTTACATATTTTCTCTCTACAGGATAACCCATCTTCGCCCACACCTCCTGTAAGTACAACCACAGAAATAGTGGAAATACAATATTATCAATTTTAAATTGATTCGATGAATGATTGTTGTGTAATATGACGTCAGATCAATCTAAACACTATTGTGGATCTATCAACTAATTGGCCTATTTTAGAAAGGTTCAACGTAACGCTAAGATATGAAAGGGAGTTTCTTTATCTAATGTATTTCTTGTAATGAATTATTATCATTTTAAGATGGGAAATGCAAAGTAGAAACTGCTACTCTCATGTTTTCTATTTTATGGAGCCTGCTCTAATACAAGTAAATATTTTATATATCGTGCAGCTTAAACAAGTAAACTTACGTCGCATTACACGTAAATGGTGATTCGAAATACATCATGCCAGCCCACATTTTGCACATATTTATATATCTATTTAGTGTTATGTCAAGCATATAATACGCTGTTTATTTTTTCATTTCATGTTTATAATATGCACATGCAATATGTTTTAATCATTTTTTTTCATCAAACAAGTTCAGGAGCAGTTTTCACATTTTTGTTGTCGCATCTCATTCTTGTTGACATATTAGATGGTTAACAATCCATTTCTAATACGGGGTTCGAGACCACTGACACTGACTAAAGTATTATTTTCTTTTTAAAAAAGGTTCAATTTCAATTGAAACATCGAAATGCATGTTTGATAACTTTGCCAAAAAAAATACTCCAATTAAACTTGTTTTACAAAATTTGCTAAATCCATGGTCAATATCGAAATTTTAAACTAATGCGATTCTCATCGATCTTCTTATATATTCGGATTTGAAACATCAGTGTTTTTTTTATTATATTAACTTTATTTCACAACCAGTATTGTGATATATGTGAGCGAATAGCAGGTACAATGACAATTCGAATACTGTATGTTTTCAATAGACATTATCCATCTATTTGATCGTATCAGTCAGATCAAAAGTATTATTTACTACATTTTGCTGATATGAGAGTATTGTAACTATTGTATTTACACTGTTATCAGACTCTGATGAACGCACTCCACGTTGTGTGCAATTTGAAAATAATTGTATGCATTCCAAACAGAATTCATCAGCAGTCATGTGGCTACATTATATATGTGAATATTCATACATTAATTGTCCACTTCTTGAATCAATAAAATATTATGAAACAGCATTGCAAACAGTGATGGAAATGATAGGGATTGGAATTTACAAATAAGCTACATACTGTTCCAATGACAAACAAACGTTTACCCAAAGACCATGCTTTAAAAAGATTAACATTAATCTTACATATTTTCTCTCTACAGGATAACCCATCTTCGCCCACACCTCCTGTAAGTATAACCACAGAAATAGTGGAAATACAATATTATCAATTTTAAATTGATTCGATGAATGATTGTTGTGTAATATGGGTTCCATGACACATGCTCCGCCGACGATTGCTCCGCCGACATTTACTCCGCGACAGTTGCTCCGCCGACAGTTGCTCCGCCGACATTTGCTCCGCCGACATTTGCTCCGCCGACAATTGCTCCGCCGACATTTGCTCCGCCGACAATTGCTCCGCCGACATTTGCTCCGCCGACAATTGCTCCGCTGACAATTGCTCCGCAAAACGCGACAATTGCTCCGGTGACAAATGCTCCTCGAACGACAGTTGCTCCGCCGACAATTGCTCCGCCGACATTTGCTCCGCAAAACGCGACAATTGCTCCGGTGACATTTGCTCCGCAAAACGCGACAATTGCTCCGCCGACATTTGCTCCGCTAAAAAAGTGCCCCGTAAATGCAAAGGCTACTAATTGTTACTCCTCCCTAAAAGTACCCCGCAAAAGACAATGCTCCATCGACAATTAAATTGCTCTCTGATCCAAAAGTGCGGCCTCGTGGAAGACATGAATGCTCCTCTGGCAATTAGTGCAATAAAATGCTCAGCCGTTTTTTGCTATTCCCCATAATGTTTGATTTAAAAAACATCAAGTTTTAGATCCTTTTGCAAGTTCTCCGGCGAAAGATAATTACTCCGCTCAAAATCTGTTTCATTTATTACTCATTAGCCGATCAAAAGCTCAAGGCTATCTCTCTCTCTCTTGCTCTTCCTTTTCCTTTTTACACCCTTTTCTTGTCTTCTTAGCTCTTTTCTTTCCTCTCATGCTATTAGTCTTCTTTCATTTTCTTCTTTTCTTCCCCTCTCGAGTTCTATTTCTCTCGTGAAATTGTAACGTAATGTAGTACATGTAGTACATTCTTGTTTAGAATAGTATTTTCAATAATATCCAGTCCGTTTTCTATAGGTTTCTTTCCTTCAGTTAAGTGTATGTAGCTTTACTATATATATATATATATATATATTAGTGAGTGTAATCTTTTGAGCTAGTGCTATTCGGTGTGGCGTACACATGGCAATCACATGGTAGATAAAATTATGATCATCAGTACTGGGTCAAATAAATTAAAGAGAACTGAATTTGAACCCGGGCCATAGGCTACCCCCTCTCGTTCTCTCTCCCTCTCTCTCCCTCTTCGTCGCCTTACTTTTCCCTCTCTTACCTCCCTGTGCATTTGTATGCCTCGATAATACAAAAAATAAACAATAAGATTCTTCCTCTTCCCCTCCTTCTTCCTAGTACATGTAGTAGGAGTAGTACTAGAAGCAGTATCACAATAATAATGACAACAATGATTATTATGGTTGGTGGTGTTACTAATTTTATTTTTGTAATTATTATGTTTGTTATTGTGATTATTATCCTTATCATGATTATTATCGTTAAGATAAGTTATTATTGTAATTATCATAATCATTATTATTGTTATCATTATGATGAATATGAACATGATGATTTTGATGACGATTAGTATAAGTATATAGTATTATTATAATTGTTATCATATCATTATTATCATCTGTATTATCAGCATAATCTACAATGGCAGTAGTGTAGTATAGTACATGTAGAATAAGGCCTTATAGTAGAGGTATCATTCTGATCATTATTATTCTGATTATCTTTTGCAATACGTCTAGACGATAAACTCATGACAATTGACAATTGTCATTAATCATTGTCTTTAAGTTTACCATTAAATGCATCTGGTTCGAATTTTGCTCAGGTATTTGGTACTGGATGATTTAAATGGTAGAAATTAACTTGTGTCCTATTCATTCTAGTCTATTCATTTGCATTATGTTTTATTCATTCAAGTTCTAATGTTTCTGACTGTTTTCAAGACAATATCTTATGTGTCGATCATAGTTCTATGTAGCTTGATATCTCACGGTAATTTTGAGAGAAAATCAATGCAAGCAATGATTTCTGAATTGTAGCGACTATCGCGTTCGCCTTTGCTGTTCTTCAATAATATTTGACAAGCAGTATTAATTCATTTTTCAAGGACTCATGATAAATTCGTTTTAACAGTTGATTACCCTCGGTTGATTCTTTTGTTCGGATTATTTGGCGGGGAAAATAGAAGTGAATGTATTATTATTCTTATTTGTTCATCGTCTCTACGATGCTCTTTGAATCAAAAACAGCTTTTAGTGTTAGGCTTCCTGAAAGAAATTTCAATTGTTGTTAAGAAATTTTTGGTTGCACTCTGTAGATTATGATGATGTGTTTGATCTTTTTTTCAATACAAGATCAAACACATGATGAAAATCTACTGGCTGGATGCCAATAAGTTCTTGACAACAATAACAAAATGTGAGCTAGTGCTATTCGTTGTGGCGTACACATGGCAATCACATGGTAGATAAAGTTATGATCATCAGTACTGGGTCAAATAAATTAAAGAGAACTGAATTTGAACCCGGGCCATAGGCTATCCCCTCTCGTTCTCTCCCTCTTCGTCGCCTTACTTTTCCCTCTTTTACCTCCCTGTGCATTTTTATGCCTCGATAATACAACAAATAAACAATAAGATTCTTCCTCTTCCCCTCCTTCTTCCTAGTACATGTAGTAGGAGTAGTATTAGAAGCAGTATCACAATAATAATGACAACAATGATTATTATGGTTGGTGGTGTTACTAATGTGTTTTTTGTAATTATCAGGTGGGCTGTATATCGTACAGACCACCTTATAATTTCGTTAGAATTGCCTTTGTTTATTTATTTATTATTATCAGGTGGGCTGTATATCGTACAGACCACCTTATAATTTCGTTAGATTTGCCTTTATTATCAGGTGGGCTGTATCTTATACAGACCACCTTATAATTTTGTTAAAATGGCCTTTATTATTCTTTATTGTAAGGTGGGCTGTATATCGTACAGATCACCTTATAATTTTGTTAGATTTGCCTTTATTATTTATTTATTCATCAGGTGGGCTGTATATCGTACAGACCACCTTATAATTTCGTTAGAATTACCTTTATTTATTTATCAGGTGGGCTGTATATCGTACAGACCACCTTATAATTTCGTTAGAATTGCCTTCATTTATTTATCAGGTGGGCTGTATCTAATACAGACCACCTAATAATTTTGTTAAAATTGCCTTTATTATTAGGTGGGCTGTATCTAATACAGACCACCTTATCATTTTGTTAAAATTGCCTTTATTATCAGGTGGGCTGTATGGCGTACAGAACACCTTATAATTTCGTTAGAATTGCCTTTATTATTTATTTTACTTATTTCAAACCTCTTTTTTGTAAGCACGATTACTTGAAAATGGCTCAAATTTGGCACACATATCGTCCTTGTTTTTACGAAGTGACGGTAGTGAGGAAAATCGTCACGCAAAGTGAATGCAATTTTTTTTCACTACCGTCACTTCGTGAAAACAGCGACGATATATGTATAGGCATATGTACAAAACACAATAACGTTTTCAACTATGACCTTCACTGATGACGTCATCTAGGCGCCATTTTCTAATTTTTTCTGAAAATCAACTCATGATCATATCTTCATAACCAAAAGCCATTTTTGATTCATATTTATCATAATTAAGGTCAATATTCGTCCGGTCAATATAAGGTCAAAAAAATGCGCGCGTTCGCGTACGTCCGCGCGTCGGTTCGCGCGCAAAATTTCAAAATGCACAACAAAAACTCAAAATCATTTAGCATACGTTTTAGGCCATTTAAAGCATTTCATAAAATATCTCGCACACGCGCATGCGCGCGCGTTTTCGCGCGTTCTGACATTTTGCAAAACAGAATCACCAATTTTTCTTCGTCATCATATTTAGCACATTTTTTCAAGCATTTTGATACCTTGTTCACCTTTTTCTGACCATTAATAACGGAGTGAGGGTCCGTTTAAGATACATGTCCGTGCGTGCGAGCTCTTGTAATACATAGCATATAAGGGAAAAAATCATGCCCATACAAAATCCATTGTAGCTCTTTAGAATGTAAGGTGATCGACCCCTATTTTTTTCATATGTTGATAGAGTATGAATCGGAGATATGATTTCATGTCTCATTTGACCCTCAATTGACTCACGACGTCATCATAATGGCCTCCGAACTCATAATTTCAATTTGCATATTATGACGTCAGCATATTTTTTGAAAATTGATTGTATCTCTGTAAATATTGATCAATTTTCTTTTCAATTTTGATATGTTCTAGCTGGGACAATCTTCTACGAATGCAGTCTTCACAATTTTTCATTTTGACAAAAGCATCATGGCGTATTTTTGCGATTAAAGGAGGAATATCAATGTTTCACTTTTTGCGTGTATTCACTATGGGACATGACTTTTTTCAAAACTGGATTCTACATTCCCGTCTTTCGCGAGCAATATCTCCGTCGTTTTAGCTCCGTTTATGCTGAACTTCGAGTATGTTGTAGCTGAGACAATAAGCTATCTTAAATTTGACTTTATTTTGTCTCAAATTTTAGTTAGACCAGCCCACTTATACTTGTTCAAAACAAGTATTACAAATCTAGTTATTATTATTATCATCAACATTGTCACCGGAGCAAGTGTCGCTTCAGGCGGAGCAAATGTCGGCGGAGCAACTGTTGGCGGAGCAATTGACGGCGGAGCAAATGTCACCGGAGCAATCGTCGCGTTTTGCGGAGCAATTGTCGGCGGAGCAAATGTCGGCCGAGCAAATGTCGGCGGAGCAATTGTCGGCGGAGCAAATGTCGCGGAGCAAATGTCGCGGAGCAATTGTCGCGTTTTGCGGAGTAAATGTCGGCGGAGCAATCGTCGGCGGAGCATGTGTCGGGTTACCGTAATATGACGTCAGATCAATCTAAACACTATTGTGGATCTATCAACTAATTGGCCTATTTTAGAAAGGTTCAACGTAACGCTAAGATATGAAAGGGAGTTTCTTTATCTAATGTATTTCTTGTAATGAATTATTATCATTTTAAGATGGGAAATGCAAAGTAGAAACTGCTACTCTCATGTTTTCTATTTTATGGAGCCTGCTCTAATACAAGTAAATATTTTGAATATCGTGCAGCTTAAACAAGTAAACTTACGTCGCATTACACGTAAATGGTGATTCGAAATACATCATGCCAGCCCACATTTTGCACATATTTATATATCTATTTAGTGTTATGTCAAGCATATAATACGCTGTTTTTTTCATTTCATGTTATGCACATACAATATGTTTTAATCTTTTTTTTTTTCATCAAACAAGTTCAGGAGCAGTTTTCACTTTTTTGTTGTCGCATCTCATTTTTTTTGACATATTAGATGGTTAACAATCCATTTCTAATACGGGGTTCGAGACCACTGACACTGACTAAAGTATTATTTTCTTTTAAAAAAAGGTTCAATTTCAATTGAAACATCGAAATGCATGTTTGATAACTTTGCCAAAAAAAATACTCCAATTAAACTTGTTTTACAAAATTTGCTAAATCCATGGTCAATATCGAAATTTTAAACTAATGCGATTCTCATCGATCTTCTTATATATTCGGATTTGAAACATCAGTGTTTTTTTAATGATATTAACTTTATTTCACAACCAGTATTGTGATATATGTGAGCGAATAGAAGTTACAATGACAATTCGAATACTGTATGTTTTCAATAGACATTATCCATCTATTTGATCGTATCAGTCAGATCAAAAGTATTATTTTACTACATTTTTGCTGATATGAGAGTATTGTAACTATTGTATTTACACTGTTATCAGACTTGGCAAACACACTTCGCGTGGTGTGTAAATGAACATGTATCACATATCCTCGAAACTGATACATTTGGCGGTAATGTGACTAAATTATTCTGAATATATAATACATAACTAGTCCACTATTAGCATATTTGGCACATTCGGACCTCGAACAAGGAAATGATAGGGGACTAGGATTGGCGAATTGCCTACAGATTTTTCCAATCACTAACAAAAATTCACAAAGACCTTGTTATAAAAGATTATCATTAATGTAAAATATTTTCTTTCTACGAAAATTGATTTTTTTTTTTTTTTTAATTATTTAATTATTTATCCTTAACGAGCATGTTTAAATAAAGTTCAAGTAAGTATACACACGGTTATATTGTTTATATAAAGTTGAATATCAATTTAAATTTATTAGAAGATGTTCTATTATGGATATTGTTTCTATTGACTTGGAACTTCTTCCTCTTTTTGGCCTCTTTTAGTGACATCATGGTTCATTCTTTATAGATAAAATTAATATATTCTAAAAGGTTTATTGATCAATCTCTTTGACTTTTCACATTGAGCAATTCATTTATGAGAGGATATGAATTTTATCTATCAAGAATGAAATATTTTATCACAATCGATTCATGATAAAACGTTAAAACAAGTACTCCAACTTCATGGGTAACAGTTTAGTATAAACGATATACAGTGTATACATTATCGTAGTATCTATATCAATCAATATTCTAAGAGGGGTATACTTGTTTCGCTTTTCAATAAGATGTAAGGAAGTTGACATATTTATAAGTGGCATGGTAATAGATTAGACCACTAAAGTTATATTTTGGGATTTTCTTATTTCTTTTTTTTTCAAATTAAAAAAAAAGATACAATTTAAATGACAAAATCAACATTGTTTGATCAAAATCGGTTCAAAGACGGCTTAAATATCCATAAATATAACCGTTTCTAATATTTGTGATGCCCAACAAATATTCAAAAATTTGAACCAGCTGTTCTCAAAAAAAAAGAGATAGCGCCTTATACGTTTTGTTCTAGCCAATTCCAATGTTGGCTTTTTCGTGTAGGTCATAATACGCAAAAACAACCGGCTCGTGTATTTTTATCATTTATTAATTAATTGATTAACGCGGCCACCGTATTTTTTGAAAGAGGAGCTCAATTGGTTTGATCGTTTTGGCTAAATTTCCGGCATTTTGGGGTCTAAGATAATCTTCTTAGCAATTTTAGGTCATAATAGGGCACTATAAATATCAACAATAAAAAAACGAGTAATAACCATACACTTTGAAGGCATTTGCGGTCTGAGACAAGAACTCAACTATCCCTTTAACAACAATTGAAAGGCAATTATTTATTTGGTAAATGCCTGGGCCAATTCTACCAGTTGTTGTGCAATAAGAGTCTACACGTAATGGAACTGTTTATCTTGCAGATAGTGAAAATGGTAGATATTGAAATCATCCCCGATAATGTAATCACAATATAGGGTATATACCAATGTCTACAAATTTTATATTTTCGCCTTGAGATTTCCCTTTGAAGCTGCCTTTTTTCCCAGAAAGTGCCCTTTTTTGTTGGTGCCCTCCCACTTTGAAAGTCGCTCCGCCGCCTCTGTCACACACAGTATTACTTATTAAAAAAGAAGAAGTTAGACACAAGTTTAACATAAATCTAAACAATCTTCTATCTACAATAGGGAGAAGGTAATGTGATATGAACAGGCCTAATATTTCAAGTGGGGTTTTTATCAAACAAGTTTAGGAGTCATAATCGCATTTTGTCGTCACCTCAAATTTTCTTTTTGATATTACGATTTATTATAATTAACATAATTGTTTATATTTACTTCATATGCTTATTACAGCCAATGCCACAGTGTAACACAGTAATTTATACTTTTTCATATCGTTAAAATACATTTTTAATATCGACTTGAAAATGATTAGAAGATGTCATATTATGTACGATGTTGCCCACAAGCTGAAACACTTTTTGCCTTTTGCTTCTTTCATGAAAGGATTGTGACATCATTTTTTTCTCGATAGATATCATTTTTATTTTATCACATGTTTATTGATCAATCTCTATGACTCTAAAATTGAGCCATACAGTTCTGCGAAAATATGAACTTTATCTATCAAGAATAATTCATATGATATTAATCGATTCATAGAAAAGACGGAAAAAACAGTTCCAATTTCATGGACAGTGTAGTATGGACTCTATACAGTGTATACATTATCGTAGTATCTATATCAATCAATATTCTAAAAGGGGATAAATGTTCCTCTGATATTTGAAAATGAAGGAGAAAAACTCATGAATTGCATAGCAATAGATTAAATCATCAAAGTTCACTTTCGGAATTTTCTTTTTTCAGAATTGCATTATGATAATTCGATTTATGTCGATTTGTGATGCATAGTTAAAACTGAATATTTGAATTTGAAACATCATCGGTTTTCAATTATCATATAAAAATTGCAAAGCAATTATTCTTACGTAAATTAGCACTAAATTCAGTTGTGTACTTTAAAAGTCTGCATGTAATACAAAAAGTAAGACTACATTTCCCATCGATGTTATTCTATCACTGAGATCAATAGTAATGTTCACTAAATTATGTTCATAGACGAGTCTTGTCACTATTGTATTAATATTTGTATTAGACTTGGGCAAACAAAATCCGCGCGGAGTGGAAATGAAGATAAATCACATGCCCTCCAAACAGAAATTGTTGATGTATATGTGGCTATTAGAATCATTGACATATTCGGGACTTTAACTTGCATATCACAATACATATGATAGGGGAATTAGCTCCAGATTTGAATTGATTAGTACACACTCGCAACAGTGCATTATGTGTATACTAATATTTTATCACACGTTTATTGATCAATCTCTATGACTCTAACATTTAACAATACAGTTCTGAGAAGATAGGAACTCTATCTATATGATACTTATCGATTCATAGAACAACAATTAGTCCAACTTCATAGGCAACAGTTTAGTATAGACTCTATACAGTATATACACTGTCGCTCATAAAGGTGGAATATTATTTTTTACCCCAATTTATGGAATTATTTAAAAATAAATTAAAAATAATAGATCTAAATAATAGTATACCTTCTCAGATTTTATTGAATAATAATTTTCCAATATGTGTTTTGCGTGACTGCTAAAGCATGTGTATGCTACTATGCTTATCAACTAGGGGACATACGCCCTTTAGTCATAAATGACAGTAATGAGGATTAATGCCCCACAAAAGGGCACTAATATAGCACATCGACACGGTTTTGATCCTGGGGCTTCATAGTTACGAGGCCATTGCTTTGTCACTGAACCATGACTGTACGCAGCGGGGGCTAGGGTAGGGGGCACTTTCCATAAATTAAAAAAAAATCAGAAAATGCAATAAATTTTCAATAATTTATTGCATTTTACCCCGGTCCCCAACATAAAAAATCCTCTGGACGGCCATGCATTATGGCTCAAGGCATGGGCACACAGAAGATTTTGTTATGTTGGAAACCGGGGTAAATGCAATAAATTGTGTCCCCTAGTTGATAAGCATAGTAGCATACACATGCTTTAGCAGTCACGCAAAACACACTTTGGCAAATTATTATTCAATAAAATCTGAGAATTTATACTATTATTTAGATCTATTATTTTTAAATTATTTTTAAAATAATTCCATAAATTGGGGTAAAAAATAAATATTCCACCTTTATGAGCGACAGTGTACATAATCGTAGTATCTATATAAATCAATTTTCTAAAAGGGGTATAAATGTTTATGTGATGTTTGAAAATGAAGGACAAAAACTCATGAATTGCATAATAATAGATTAGATCATCAAAGTTCACTTTCGGAATTTTCTTATTTCAGAATCGCATTATGACTATATGATTTATGTCGATTTGTGATGCATAGGTATAACTGAATATTGGAGTTTGAAACATGATCGGTTTTCAATTATCATTTAAAAAAAATCCAAAGCCACTATTCTTACGTAAATTAGCCATAAATTGAGTGGTGTACCATAACATTCTGCACGTAATACATTTTCCGTGGATGTGATTCTATAATTTATATTTATACCAATGTTACTACATTTTGCTCATAGGAGAGTCTTATCAACATTGTATTAATATTTTCATTAGACTTTGGCAAACACATTCCGCGTTGAGTGTAAAGGAAAATAAATCACACGCCCTCGAAACAGAATTATTTGGTAGTCATAGGGTTAAATTATTTTAAACAATCATACATGAATAACCCACTTTTAGAATCATCGACACATTATAACCACTAACTTTCATATGAAGATGGAACTGATAGGGATTGGAATTGGCGGATTAGCGCAAAGTTTTCAAATCACTAGGCAATGATTTCGAAAAGACCAAGTTATATAGAAGATTAACATATTAAAATCTAATTTTGTTTCCCTCTTTTCTAAGTCGGAATGTATCTGATATGTTTATGCATTATGTTTAAATTTTAGTTTATCTATCAACCAAGTAAAGGAGACATTTTAGCATTTGTCATCAACTCTTATTCTTCTAAAGAAGTTAATAATATTGAACAAATTTATAAATATTTAACTCTTAACGGGACTAAAGCTTTGTTGGTTTAGTAAGTATATGCTCAGTGAGTTAATATTCAATTTAATATCAATTCAAATTCAGTAGAAAATATGGTATTATGTAAAATTTTGCCCGTAAGTAAGGAAACAAACGATTGCCCCTTTTCTTAAATAATTCGTGACTTTACGGTTTGTTCTTGATGGATAACATTTATATTTGTTCACAAGTTTATTAATATTTTTTCTGACTTTGACATTGAGCAATACAGATCAGAGCGATTTTATGCCCTTCTTTTTTTAAATCTAAAAAAAATGGTTAAATTAACCTGTTTTTTGCCCCCCCCCCCCCCCCCCTTAATCCGCCACGGGCTGCAAGCATGCATCATGCGTACGGTAGCTAGCTTTACGCGCAAATTATTATGGTATACATGTATTCATCAGGCTTTTTACATTACTGTATGCAGACGATACAATAGTTCTTGCAAAAACTGAAAGTGATCTTCAGCTTACTCTTGATGCAGTGCAGTATCTGATTACTGTAAAAAAATGGTTTCTTCAAGTTAACACAGCTAAAGTTACCATCAATGTTGATTTTTTTTTTTTTGCAACGGGGCCCAGAGGCAATATGGTACGTTATAAACCATGATAGTCAATGATATTACTTAGTGTTTAACTTGATACAAGATTATTAAGATGAAATTAAATGATGTTCATTTTCATGTCAGAATGTAACGTCCCGAACTAGTAAAAGCAGAACTCAACGAAGCTCCGCCAGGCAGGCGTCAGGTATGTCGGTTATTATATTTACTATACAGTATTATATTTTACACAGTCTTCAAGGGAGGTATCCTGTAATAAGTTGTAGCGTTGTGCATGCTCTCCTGTAATTTGAGGGTAATTCACAATAATGCAACCAGATATCTACACTTGAATTAGATAACATCCTCAGTCCTAACAGTTTCACTTCATTAGATATCTAAAAGAACAGCAATTTGAAAAGGACATTCCTTTATACTTTGTCAGTTTTCAGAGTTGGAGAAGGAACTACATTGAAGATATTGTTCTTTATTAACTTTTAGGATACTTGGATCATCTTGGTGGGGAGTTATCTATCCCAGCTCACAATGTAAAGCTTTCCATTCCTCCGGGAGCGCTGGAAGACAGTGAGAAGATCAGCATCGAGGTTTTCACTGACCTACCGAATGGCATAAATCTTCAAGACAACGAAATTGCAGCGAGCTTCGGGTTCAGATGTTTTCCATCGGGATCGATTTTTAAGAAGCCACTTACCTTGTCTTTGCCTCACTGTGCGGTTATTGACGATAATGAAGTGGTTGAAGTGGTTCTACACTTTGGACGTGATGATGAAGGTACGTTATTTTAATCGTCTTGCTTCTGTATATTCTTCTAATTGATTGGTAGTTTTTTTGTTTTGTTTCTTCTTCTTTTCGTTAAATAAGATAATATAAACTACACTAAGAACACTACGTACATGTGTTCCCTCTCTTAAACGATATAAATTGATGAAAGGCTGCAACACGTCAAAACGAAAAAATAAGAGAATGCAAACTTTTTAAGAGAGAAAAAAGACCAGCGTTTCCGCTTCCTCCTTCCCGTCTTAAAATTTAATCAGTGTTCTGATTTTTCAAGAGCGTTAATTATTCTTAGTAGTATATTATTTGATATGCTTGTCACCCCACAGGAGATATCATGCGTATTCCCTTGGAGAGCAATACATATGTGATACACAGTGATAGAATCGTGCTCCAGCTCGATCATTTTTCCTGGGGATTACCAACATTCATCTCCAACTGGTGGAACTCTGGTGGGAACTCTGAGAGACAAACCACAAAGCGAATGCTTTGCACGCCTTTCATACCTAAGACGCTTCCCAAGGATCAACACCATTCGATTCTGCGCGTATGCGTTTACAATGAGCTTCCTGGTATTTCTGAGGTAAACTGCCATATGTGTTCATCGCCATATAGTGTGGTACGGTATGTCACTAAAACAGCTCCCGAAGGATTTTTGTGCCAAAGTTGATTTTTGTTTTGCATTTTTGGATTCATTGGGGTCCAAGCTATCAGAAATTGATGGGGTTCAAATTTTCCCGTTAACACAAAATTTCCCTATTGCGCGTTATATAAGCCATTTTGGCGCCCAATATGGACCCCCCAGGAAATGAAGGAGGGGTCTGAAAAATTTGAACCCCATCATTTTTGGCCGATTGGGACCCTTTTGAAGCCAAAACAGCACAAAAATCAAATTTGGGACAAAAATACGACGGGATTACATACCATACCGCACTAATAGTTCGCAACCAAGTGTTTAAAAACTTTTCTTAGCACATTGGATTTTTATTTATATTTTCGTGCTGATGAAGAAACGACTCATTATTATTTGTATGATCATTATGATTTTTAATATCATAATCCTTGTTCATTACTATTATTATTTTAGAAGGCCTCGTTAATATGTGCCTATTTATCATATGTTTGCGAAGGGAGGGCTTTATAACACATAGAACGTAAGCTTTCATGTCTTATCATTTCAAGTATTAAGTGCAACGCATGATTTTCGTTACTCAATTTTAATTGTATAGCCCAAATCCCACTGGATTGTCCTGGAAACGTATCATAATTGGAATATCGATGATCTCTTATAATCATAAATACTACCAAGTGGGACACTTCTTTTTCAAGATTAAATTTTAATTTCAAAATAAGATTATCGACATAAATTTGTGATAAGTAATGAAATAAACACCTTATCGAGAATCGGATCATTTATTTCCATCTGAATTTGATTTCACTACTAAAAGAAAATCATTGCAGAAGAAGAATCGATGAACTACAAGCAGATTTATCCGGAAGAAGAGTTGATCGTGAAGGAGGATTCTATTGACATGTCTATTAGCTGCAAGTCAGAGGAATCACTAAGTACACAGACTAAGGTAACACAATATAGCGATGATAGAGAATTCTATACTTATTTATATTTTCACAACATTTTAAATGTATATATACTTAGTTTGGATATAAAAACTGGTTCGACAAATAATTTCGATTAGTAAAAGATGGAAATGAAGAATTTGAATCACTATGATGAAACACACTTTCGGTATTTAAATCCATCAGATCAATTTCACATTAAAACCCATGCTTTTGAATAGCATCATGGTTTGATTAAATGTAATGTGTTTCCCCTATCACTGTACCCATTCATACGTTTTGGGCTAATAATACAATATGTTAATACATATTTCAAGTAGGTTTGTGGGCTTTCAGTGGAATCTCTTTCCAACGGTAGCAATTACTCTCTACAAAACAATAACAAAAAAAACAAAGACTCGAAAGTATTAGTATTCATTCACGACCACACAAATATCATTAAAACACAAGCCATCCCCATTTCACTTTTGACTTTGCCAAATATTTAGGAGCACTGCACATTCCATGAATACATACTCATTAGAAATGAGACATCGTTGCTATTAAACGGAATAACAGGCTGTTGAATTATACTAACGCCAAGGACGATAACATAGTAACATGGGAGATATCAGCTCTAAAACTTAAAATGCAGACCTCTTTATAAATAATTATATATATATATATATGTATGTATACACATATATATATATATCTATAATCCGCGACTTGTAAATGTAAAAGGTTTGTGATATAATCGACATTGCTGACCTGTTTTCACCTGTATTTTACAATAACAGGTTAAAGGTATTACAAAGTTTTGGATTTGGTTCAAATTAACATATTGGAAGCATATGCGTTCCTACAATATACATTGATCGTTGTCGGGGTTGAAATCGAGTCTAAAGTTATGAAATTATAAATAATAAACTCTTCATGTTGTATAGCTCCCTCTCAAGGTCAAGATGTTAATTTAGCTATGAAACAATGTTTCTTGACTGAAATCGACCGATTAGCTATTCCCGTTTGAAAATTGTATAACCCAACTTCATATTCTGAGATTTTCATGGTCGCAGCTACGATTGTACGGCCATAGGCGCTATTTGAAATTTATCAAAATTTACCGGGAGCACCGGTAAATTTTTATATTCAATTTTTCACCCAATTTTCAAAATTTCCCAAAACTTTATATTACCTTTAAAGGGGTCCGGTAACTTTGTCTTAGATCCTTTAGAAATAATCCTTGATTTAGCCCATGCTGCAATGATAATTATAAACCTTTAGGTCAGTCAGGAACTCCATGACTTTTACAAGTCGATCGCCTGTCTGATTATCAAAATATTAATGATTGGAATTACAAATTTTGAAAACCGTTCGCCGAACGGTTTTCATAACACTACAGTCTACTGGGGAAAACGAGTATGGTAAAACCGGTCACTCAAAGATTTTTTACTTTTTTGAGGCACTTCTTGATCATTTTGAAGCGCGATTTTTTTTTAGGGCTTCAATATTACACCATATCACAGACACTGGTAACATGTAGGACCGTGTATCTTATATTTAACATTGTTAAACGATGCCGGCTCACGCTGTGACAAATAGTGGGTACCGTAAGCTACGCTAAGTTGGGAATTGCAATATTGTGTTGCCCGCCAATCATCGTGTGTTGCCTTCAATTGTCGCTGACAAATCCGCTAGCGTCCGCAGATGGCCGAAATTATCAGTCGTGTCCGTCGGCAAATTTATATCAAGTTGAAAATGTTGAGGCTGCAAAAGATTTATTGTGATTCTGTTCAGATTTGTTTGGAGACAGCAACCCTCATTTCCTTGACGTTTCCATGCCGTGCGATGCCGTCTATAGTCATTTTGAGATCATCACAATTTGTTTGTTTGTTTGTTTGTTTGTTTTTATTTCTGCACGTTCAAAATATCAGAATATTCAGAACATAATCATATACATAAAGTAACAAATATTTCTTCATTTTACATAATTATAATTTTTTAAGTACATTAAATAAGATGCATACAAACACAAATATAATTTCAATGAAAAAAGATAAATTACAGAAAACGCAGGAGACCGCCATCATGAGCGGTAAGCTTGAAATCGATGGCGGCCTCGAGAGAATAGCAGCAAACTCTTAAATTATATAATTGTACACGCGAAATTGATCAAGTGGGTGCAGTGAAAGTGCATGTGCAAGTGCGAATGCGGTCCTGGTACGTAATGTTTATAATCTTATACTAATTTTAAGAATTAATAAATTAAAAATATATTCGAATTTAATGAGAAACGATTTTGTATGTGGATATAATGTGACGTTTTATTGTCGCTTTAAAAGAATAAAGAGTCGAGCGTGATTTAATTATTTTAGATAAATTGTTCCATAAATCGGGGCCATAGTGTCTGATTGATTTATGTGTTATCAACAATCTGGGGTTAGTTAAATGAAAATTCTCAGAAATACGAGTTGGATAAGAATGAATTGTATTATTATGAACACAAAAATTATCGAATGATGGCGGCAGTTGCTTATTCATATATTTGAACATAAAAATTGCAACTTGGAGAGTATGTAAGTCAGTGACTTTTAAGGTTTTTAACTTAAGAAATAATGGGTCAGTATGGGCTAAAAAGGGAGATCCAGTACAAAATACGCAATGCCCTTTTTTTGTAATAAAAGAATTGAATTAGGTTTGGTTACACCACAATTTGCCCAAACAATATTACAATATGTTATATATGGAAGTACTAGTGTGCTATACAATAAAAATAACGTAGTATGGGGCAAAAGACATTTTAGCTTATTAATGATTCCAACACTTTTGGATATACACATAGATACATAATGTAAGTGATCATTCCATGTTAAATTGTCGTCAATAAATACTCCCAAAAACTTTGATGTCTTTTTTTGTTCGATTGCCATATTATCAATTGTAATATTAATACGGAAATTAGTTAAATGAGAATTATAGTGTTTAAAGTCCATAAAATGTGTTTTTCTTATTTTTAATGAGAGCTTATTACACTTAAACCAGTTCGAAACTTTGCGTAATTCACAATTTAAAACATTCACTAATGACTCTAATTTCTTATGAGAGCAAAAAATATTTGTATCATCTGCAAAAAGAATAAATGACAATAAAGATGATGTGTTGGACAAATCATTTATGTATACAAGAAATAAAAGTGGGCCTAAAATGGAGCCTTGGGGAACGCCACAATTAACGGAAAGTAAACCCGAATTAAGACAGTTAAAATTAACATATTGTTTTCTTATAACATATTGTAATCCTTAAGATATGAGAGGACTTGGCCCCGAATACCATCAAAAGAGAGTTTTTGGAGTAAAATATTATGATCGAGCGTATCAAACGCTTTACTGAGATCTAACAAAATACCAATCACCTGTTCTTTTTTTTGCTATGACATTAGTAATCTTATCATAAATTTGTACTAAGGCCAAGTCAGTGGAGTGATTTTTCCTAAAACCATATTGATTTATATTTAATATTTGGTGAGTATTTAACAAATTGATTAACCTATTATATACAATTTTCTCTAAAACTTTAGATATACTAGGAAGAATAGATATTAGACGATAATTACTAATTTCATGCGAATGTCTTTTTTAAAGATCGGAATTACCTTCGCTATCTTAAGTAAATCTGGAAAAACACCTTGCAATAAAGACTGATTAATAATATGGGTTAGTGGATTAGCAATAACATATATTATTTGTTTTAAAAGTGATGTACTAATTCTATCACAACCTTGAGCTTTGGACATGCTTAATGCTTTAGTAACGGTAATAATTTAATTAGGGTTTGTTGGACTTAAAAAAATGATTGTTGGATTCGATCTGATAAAAAGTCAGTATAATGAATGTTAGGAGGACTATCAATTTTACTTGCAAGTTAGGGCCCAATATTTGTGAAAAATTAATTAAAATAATTAGCATAATTACTAGAATCCTCAATTATAACATTATTTAAGGTGAGCTCATCTTTTGGTAAAAGGTCTATTTTTTCCCCATAATTTCTTTAATAACTTTCCAAGTAGCATATGTGTTACAACTAGCTCTCTTTAATTTATTTGAAAGTGTAGCTTCAGAGATATTCGAATTAATTGTGTTAATTTATTACGGTATTTGTTATAAGTTGTTAAATTTACATCAGTTTTTTTACGTATATATGTTTTAAACATGCGATTTCTAGTTTGTATTGACTTGAGTATACCTTTCGTTATCCAAGGGTTATTTGATTTATTATTTTTACGTTTAACTTTCGCTAAAGGAATATTACTATCATAATAATTTTGTAATTTATTATTAAAATTTTCATAGGCAATATTTACATCGTTTACGTTATATACGTCCACCCATTCCTCTACAGCTAAATTCTGCTTTAATAATTCAATATTATGAGGAGTTTATTTTCGATACATAATGTCATTAAGTGGTTTCAATTGGGAAATTTCATGTTCACATATTACAAAAATAGGTAAAGGGTCAGAAACTTTTGAGCGTAATAATCTTCCAGTTATTTTGTTAGTAAAGGCATTAGAAAAAATATTATCAATAAGCGTAGAGGAGTTTACATTTATTTTAGTGGGCTTACTAATGTATGAAAAAAATCCATATGAACGCATCAAATGAATAAACCTGTCAGAGTTTCTACTAATATGGGGTAAAGAAAGATTTTTTTAATTAAAATCACCCAGAAAATAAACATGTTTATTTTCCTCAGATATTTTATGAAGACATGATTCAAAATTGTTTTGGAATAAATCAAAATTACTGTCAGGGGGTCTATAAATCAAAACAATAACATAATTTTTCATTTTATCATTATCAATTTCAATAAATAATACTTCTGTCTGTTCAAATTTAATATCATAACGGACTCTAAATTTCAAATTATCAGCAATATAAAATGCTACCCCGCCGCCTCTCCTTCCTCCACGATCACCCTTATTAATGTATAATTAGGTAAATTAAATAACTGGGGAGAGTCATGATGTAACCAAGTTTCACTTACTCCAATTACAGAAAAATTAAAATTATTTAAAGACTGAAGGACATTTTCAAAATATTCAACATTTCTATTTAAATTTCTAGAGTTAATGTGTAATAAGGAGATATTATTCAAATTATCTTTAAATGTTTCATTAAATTCCAACGGTGTATAATATTTACTTTCATTTACAGAATCATTAAATGTATTATCTAATGATGTTGGGAAAGGTAAGTTAGAAGCCATCGTCTCCATCAAACAAAGGGGTAAATGTTATATTCAAGTTGATGAGTGCATGTGCACGTGCGTGCGTGTGAACTACATTGTTCAGGTGCTGGTGCATATACAAAATACACATCTTCAAAGCATTAACCAAAAATTCGACACCCATCATGACAAAATCGATTGCAAAAGCAATTTCGTTGGTAGTCTGCAGTAGTTTTCTTGGCTTTTATTGTAGATGTCTTCTGCCTTGTCGCTAAGAATAAGAATGTTTCCACTTAAAGTGGACTTGTGTCATTTACATGCGTATTGTTTATGTTTAAAATTCAGTCTATGCCTCATGAATGTACCTTAAAAAAATTATTCCGTCAAAACTAAAAAAAATGCATAATTCTAATACACGTCAAAGGGGTCTTATATCACTCTGACCTCTTTCCATATCTCTTGCATCAAAGAATGGAAAAGTTTGCCTGATGATATACACAAAAAAAAATAGTACAACTCTTTCAAGGTTTAGAAGGTTATCTAAAAGGTACCTACTTGGAAGACTGACATAATTCTACTCTGTATCTTAATAATTTATCATTCTCAAATGCGTATAGACCACTTAGGACGTACTCATCAGTGTGTTTGCTCTGTGTGTGTGTGTGTGTGTGTGTGTGTACGCAAGTGTTTATGAGTGTGTGGACATAAACTACAATGTAGTGACTTATACATTTTGTAGGTAGGCAATTAAATGATAAAAATTATGTATTTTCTCATGCATCATACATATTTGATGTCATAGACAGCTTTTACATTATTTTAGAACACTGTTATCCAGAAAACGAGGTACAGTTTGGCTTGCAGGCCTTGATATTACTTCTTCTGTAGTGTCCGTAACACAAATCTGTAGTTTCTGTAACACTGGCTCCTACTCTCTTCCAACATCGATATTGAAACTAAAACACAATGATGCATGTAATTGTATACTTTATTAGAGCGGAGAAGGGTAGTAATAACATTTTATGTTATGCGGGGCCGTTTGAAGAGCATTTTCATGATTAAAGTAGCTTCCCTGTTTAGATAAAACGTTATCATGATTATTATTATTATTATTATTATTATCAAATTAAATTACCCGTAAGTCTTTTTTTTTATCTTTTAAATTAAATTCATGGAAAATATCTTATTTATTTGCCAAATATCTTATCCAGGAGAAAACCGTCCAGGGAAAGAGAATTTTTGTTATTCATTGAGAAGAGCAACTGTACACAAAAAGAAATACAAGGTGTTTTTTGGAAGTAAAACGAAATTGGAAAAATAAGGTGCCACCTATTACACATTTTAGGGAGTAAAACACGAAAATACGCAAGGGTGTACAGAAAATTCATTTGAGGGGTGTATTTTTACACCCTATTTTAGTCAGTGCATATGCGCATGCGCTACAGCAATGGCGCATCGTGTCGATATCATCATTATCAACTTCAGGTGGCGCTGTAAAGCGCTGCTGTGGTCTTTACCAGAGCACGCCATGCAACTTTTTCACCTGCCATTTGTGTTGCACCTTTCATTCCTTGTCCAGACACTTTCTTGATATCATCAGTCCAAGATATTGGTGGACGACCTCTACCCCGTTTGTCTTCGACAGCTCCTTGCAGTATTTGCAGAATGCTGAATGCTGAAAGACAGAATGCTGCCTTGACGTACTCCCCTACAAATTCCAAACCACTCAGTGTTACCGTTCTTGGTCATGATAGAGGTTTTTGATCAGTTCGATGATGTGACTTAGGAACCCCATCTTTGACATTGTATTCCACATTTGAGAGTGGTTCACACAGTCAAATGATTTGCTATTTTTCTTTAAAGCACAAATAGAGGGGATTTCTGTGTTCTCTGCATTTCGCTATTATGTTTCGAGTATTGACGATCTGTTCTCTTGTCCCTCTGCATTCATGGAACCCCGCTTGCTCATCTGAGATCTCGGCTTGCAGTTTGATGTTCATTCGATATAGGTACTGCCAAATGAAGGATAATTAGCATAATTTACATATTTTAATCATGTTAGGGGAACTATCATGTTTCATTTGGGCATATTATTTGTGTGAAAGTTATTCGATCGAGAATCAGTGACTGTTAGATGATTACGAAGAATGGATGATTGATTGCTCGAGGGATGATCAATTGGTTGATGCTGTGCATAAGAAGGGTGTAGATTTACACCCCACAGGGTGTGGAATCGATCATAAATGGTATAAAATTCAACCCACGGGTGTAAACTGAACGCATTTTTCATGAAAATGGAACCAAAAGGTGTTCATTAAGCACCATTGGGTGCAAATTTCACTCCTTAAAGGAAGTACAATCATAACCCTGGGGTGCAAATTCACACCTTGTTATTTAAAAAAAAAATACTCCCTATATTGTGGAGTAAATTTACTCCCTGAGGGGTTTCACATATGCGACAAGCATTTACTCCCTATAGGGAGTCAACTTACACCTTTTTTGTCTGTGTGTAGTGTGTGTAACACCTTATGAAAAAAGACACATTTTCGAAGTGCAAATGGTTAACAGCCAAAAAGTGGTATTTTTGGCCCTCGATTCCAATTCTCACACAGCCAACACAAATGAAATTCAAACAAAAGTTGCTGCCTGATGAAGAACTGATATGGTCCAACATTTGATTAAATGAATATGTGTTTCCAGGAGAGATGCGTAACACTGTACGTAGAATAGTTGCACCCTGATTGTGGCTATACCACTTAACAGGAGAGATATCAACTCTCAAGCTTGAACTGCAGATCTCATGTATACATATCTGTTTATCTGTATATAATCCGGGACTTGTGAATGTGATATGTCTGTGGTGTGATCGACATTAATGATTGTTCACCTCTATCTACAATGACAGGTTACTGCCACAAAGTTGATGCAGCGTACGAAGCTTACAGAGTCTATGACCCTTGTCCAGCGTAGGTCATTGGTTACTCTGATCATCACTCAGGAACATGAAATAATAATGAAATTCTTGACGGACATCAAAGGTAATTCAAAAATAATAAACATATTCGTTGTTCATCAGGGTTTATCCATTTCATTTCCAAATTTAGACGGGGTCATCCCACTAGAACGACAGCCAAAAGGACCAAAAGCTAATTAAACAGGGAACCAATGAAACAATAATAATGGAAACATTAAGGATAATGATAAATACATGATATTATATAAATGTAGGTATAAGGTCTAAAAGGCCCATTAGATCAATGGTCCACGATACAGACAGGATTAAAATTGCGTAAAGTAAAACAAAACAAAAACTTGTAGTTGAGAAAAAGAAAAAAAACAGCCAGAGTCCCTTTTTGTTCCTCATAATAGATTTTCATTCACATTTTGTTTTTGTCTTTATTTATTCCCCACTCTTTTTTATCATGACATTTTCCTTTTCTTTGGTCGATCTCTCTCTCTCTCTGTTCGTCTTTCTCTTTTACATCTTTCTCAGTTTCTCTTCTCACCCATTTAATTATTTTAAATTTCTTGATTAGAAGAGCTCTAATGATGTTAGGATATTGCTCCTATAGTTTTACACTATATTACTACCGGGGCTCTCATGATATTTTGTCTCGAGCTAGGATAACATTCATTACAAAACTGTTACAATTTTTACAAAAAGATAACTTTCCTCGGAAATTTCCCCTATCCTGAAATATGATTATCCCCTTTATTTTCCCTTGCGTTGACAATTCTCTTCCAATCCAATACAACTTTCACCACTTCTTTCCCTATGACAGTCATTCATGAACTGATTGGTCGCCATATAGTGATGTATAGGTACTCTACGTCAGTTCTAAATTTTGGGAGAAATTTAGTTGCAAACTAGCCTTAGTCAAATGTTATGAATACCATTTTTGAAATGTGCTTAGTTGGAAACTAAAAGTTAGTAAGGTTACATGAATATGGGCCAAGGTTTTCATTCACATTTTCAAAATTCGGTTTTTATTTGTACTGAAAGCAAGAAAAGTGTGATTCAAAATTCCTTCAATAAGAAATGTAGTTGAAATTCACTTTGTCATGTACATCATGTAGGCCTACGTAAATTACGGAGTCTTGGTAGATACATTTCCATGCTATCATAACGAATAACTCAGCGAAAAGTAATGGATTGAACAAACGAATTGCAGGACGACCGACTATTGTGTTGTTTCTGGGAATCGGCTATGGAAGAGGAAGGATTCGTCTAACTGGTCCTCATTAGAAAGTAAAATAATTCTAAGTTCCACCATTCTGGTAGGCACAGCTTAAATGGTTGAAATAATATACTTTCCAACAGTGTAGGGCTAAGCATGTCAAGACCAAACGTATTAGTATGCTACCTGTTCTCTACTCCGAGTTAAGGAAAGGCGAATAGAGTGATTTAGGATGTTATCTTCTTAGTCATAAACTAAATTTGTAAGTAAGAAAATATGTTTCTCTTTCCAGATGAGAAAAGTCTTATTCACTTTTCTGTTCCAGAGTTATCCCCTTCGGTTGGAGAGGTTGAAGGGATTATTACTCCAGTGCAATCTGTGTCACTTAGAGCGCCTCCTCCCAGATCTCCTCATACAGGATATAGACAAGAAGCATCACCTGGGGCATTGGTTCCATATGTCCCATATGACCCTACACGGGATGAAGCTTCTCGATATCCACGTATACTAGTGGATCGTAGAAGGTTTGTAAGCACTCTCATATATTTTGTTATCATCCGTGTGTAATATGAACGAAATTCGGTATTTTTATAATAATACTAATTTCTGCGGATTCTATAATTCTTTGAAACTTTGGATTAAAGAGCTGCAATTATAATGTTGTTTTCCCCCACGAGAACAAGTAAGGTACACTTGTTCAACATAACATCAACTGCAGTACCCTATGTGTATGTGTGTGCGTGTGTGTGTGTGTGTGTGTGCGTGCGGTCGTGTGTGTGCGTGTATGTGTGAGTATGTGTGTGGGTGTGGGTGTGTGAAGGTGTCGTGGTGTAGTGGTTCATTTACTGGACTCTCAAGGGATGAGAGTTCAAATCCCAGTCCGGCACTAACGTCCTTTGGCAAAACACTAATCCACGTTTGTCACTTTCCACCCAAGTGTAAGTTTGGCACCTGGCAATTTATGGTGTTATGATAATGCAGCTTCTTCGGGAAGGGAGAATTTAAGACTGACGTGGCTACCCTGGGTATAAAATGAGACCCAATTATTTAATAACCTTGTGTATTCTTCTGTTTGTAGAGAACCTGATTGTGTGACAGACGACCAGCTTGTGGACATATCGAGTAAGCTTCCATTAGACAAGTTCAATCCTATATCCATCAAATTAGGATCCACCATGACGGAAACAGAAAACATCCGATCAACAAGCAACAAAGCAGAGGAAATTTTCTTCACTGTGTTGACCCGGTGGAAAGAGAGAACTGGAGCGCCAAAGCGACAACTCATAGATGTTCTCAGGAGTGTAAAGCTTTTGGGAATAGTCCAGTCCATTGGTCTTGACAATGAATCTCCCCAAGAAGAAATTACAGTACGTTGCCTGTTATTAGAATAGTTCGGAGATAGCACTTGTAAAAATGACCCCGAAATATCTATACACCGTTTAATACATGAAGAAGAGCCGCTTCAACATTTAGGAATTAGGATAATCACTACCAAAGTGATGGAGGTGCTTCTGGAATACCTTTTGCTTGCCCTCTTGAAAAGAATAATTTCACCTGAGTGTGTATCATGCAATGAAATTTCTGTACATAAATTGATCATGAAACCTGTTGAAACGTTTCCAGCATTCGTCTCGATGCGTTTTCCCTGATTTATACAAATGACCACTATCTGCCTTTGTGCAGAAAGTATCTACAAAATGGCTTATTATGCATGCAATGTTACTGTAGCTAGTGGCAACTGAAAGAGAAAAGAGATCTTTGGAGAATCTTTAATTAGTACCGGCATCATGTCAATTTGCAAGTTATTTGCCACTACTGTCTATATGAATGTGTATCGATGAGTTGCTCTTTGATTATAACAATGTGTACTGATGTGAATAAGTTGGTAGTACAGTTATCATCATAGCAGTATCAATTAATTCAATGTTTTTTTCATGCACAATTAAAATTTGAATTATATATCAGGCGGAAAGGAATTACAAGGCATGTATAACAACAAGTTCTATCCCTCAAATTAATAATAGTTTTAACTAAATTTTCGGCTTCCAACGAACAGTCACGTATCGCGTATCACGAGTCACGTTCACGTTTTGCGCTGTTTCGTAAAATAGGTGACTCTAATTTACGAAGTGTTGGGCCTACCATTCGTTGTTTTCCACGCCGGTAAAACATGAATGATCACGTCTACCAAAACGTGACGTGAGTGTTTAATCAATATTTTTAAAATTGCAAGCGCTTGTTACTAAGACTAGTCATGACGTCACCGTAATATGTATGATTTGTGTATGTACGTACGTAAGTATATGGCGCGCCATTTGACCAATAACCCCGATAAACACTGTTTATTGCCGATAATCAAGGTTTATCGCCGAAAAACAAGGTTTATCGCCGAAAAACAAGGTCTATCGACCGATAAACATTGTTTATCATGAGAAACTCTGTATATCGACTGATAAACACAGTTTCTCTCGATAAACACTGTTTATCGACGATAAACAAGGTTTATCGAAAAACACAGTTATTCGTACTTCGTCAGGAATGGGCGCTTTTTAAAGTTGCACCCTGCTCAGAGCACTGCTCCGCACGTGCGCTTTACACCGTAGAATATACCAACACCGTAACACTTGCTCGCGCTCATGACCACGATCGACATTTTCTGAGTGGAGGTATGGCGAAGTATTCTTAATTCCATGCTTTTTCCACAATTTTTGAAATATTTTGTTTATATATCTCTATCTAGCTCTCTCTCTCTTTCAAACATTTTCTAGGTTTTCCCCTTCTCTTATCTCTCCCCATTTCTTTCTCTCACTCTCCCTTTCTCCTACCCTCTCAATATAACCCTTCTGTCCCTCCCTCTCTTTCTTCTAATTCTCTCTTTCCCTTTCTCTCCTTTATCTCTCCTCTATTTACCCTTATTCACCATCCATTTTTCCCTGCTCTATCTGTCCTCTATCACTCTCTCTCTCTCAATCTATCCCTGCTCTATCTCTCCTCTCTCTATCTCTCTCTCCATCTATCTCTATTCATCTTTCACCCGCTCGATCTTTCCTCTATCTCTGATCTATTTATCCTCAATAACCATCCACATATCCCCGCTCTACCTCTCCTCTATCTTCATCCATTTATCTTTAAAATATCTCTCCTCTATCTCTCCTCTCTCTCTCTCTCTCTCTCCATCTATATCCATCCATCTATCCCCGCTCTATCTCTCCTTTTCCCCTGCTCTATTTCTCCTCTATCTCTCATTTATCTCTCCTCTCTCTCCAACCATCTATCTCTACCCTATTTCTCATACCGGGGGAAATAGATAAAAGGGGGGAGGCAGAGAGGGAGTGCAGAGAAAGAAAAAGGAAAGAGAAAGGGAAAGAGAGAATTAGAAGAAAGAGAGGGAAAGACAAAAGGGTTATATTGAGAGGGTAGGAGAAAAAGAGAGTGAAAGAAAGAAAGGGGGAGAGTGACGGAAAGATAGAGAGTGAGAGAGATAAGAGAAGGGGAAAACCTAGAAAGTTTAAAAGAGAGAGAGAGCTAGAGAGAGATATAGAAACATAACATTCCAAATATTTGGGAAAAAGCCTGGAATTAAGAATACTTCGCCATTCCTCCACTCAGAAAATGTCGATCGTGGTCATGAGCGCGAGCAAGTGTTACGGTGTTTGTATATTATACGGTGTAAAGCACACGTGCGGAGCAGTGCTCTGAGCTGGGTGCAACTTTAAAAAGCGCCCACTCCTGACGAAATACGAATAACTGTGTTTATCGATAAACCTTGTTTATCGTCGATAAACAGTGTTTATCGAGAGAAACTGTGTTTATCAGTCGATATACAGATTTTCTCATAATAAACAATGTTTATCGGGGTTATTGGTCAAATGGCGCGCCATATACATACAGTATACGTATAGCCTACGCCTAGCTAGCTGACGACGCGTCGCGACGATATAGTATACTTTGGAGTGACTTTTTAGCTGTTGTGATTTCAGTAAGTATAGACTCTGTAATGACATGCGATACTACGCGGCCACGGCTCAACACGGCTTTGCCACTGCAGTGTACCTTGGGCATGCATTGGCCCAGCTACTGGCCTAGCTTGAAGGAGCTTCGTGAGACATAGTGAGAGTAAGAATGGTGATGGCCTGGCCTAGAGTTCCAAGAAGATGCATGTTCCTAAAGTTATGCATGACTTTTTGAACGACTGGAAGTGGAATATGGCAAGCCAAATGGGTGTCTCATTCATTTGTAATCGCATTATGTAATCATTAATGATAAGCGAAAGTTGAAATATGCAGATGATGATTACGAAAATGCATCTGTATGAAACACTAGGCCAGGCCAACACCAGTCTAAGGGTGCGTTTAAGCTTAAATTTTGAAGGCAGAATGAGCGATTTGTAACGCTCATCGTACATATGGCTCCGTTTAGTCTCATTTCACAACGCCCCCTATCGTCAGAGCATGGTCAGAATCAGCAGCCTAACATGTTAGCCTATGGACGTTTTTTTTTTAAATCGTTAAAAATTCATTTTTTTGTTTAAACAAAAAGCACATCCACCCCGACGTACGTTATCACTAGCTCTTTCATTGGAGCCCTCATGTCTCATACCTTAACCAAGGAAGGGACACTAATGAAACTGAATTCATTGAATGTGAATTGTGCCGCATTCTCCCAAATTTAGAGGAAAATATCTCCAAACACTTTGCCCTGACAGTTGGTATTAATGAAAACTTATTATCTGATGTTTACATTGGAAACGAGGAAGAAGACAGCCATGTTGAACAAGATGATAGTTTGACCAATAAGCCGCAAACAATAGAATGCCCGATAGAGATCGACGTTCATGAAAGCCCTCTATGCATTTGGTGTGGATCGCCTACAGAGAGCGATTATGATAAGCCCCTGTGTGAACGATGCGTGGCAATTCCAGAGAGACTGGATGCTATTGAATACCAACTATCCTTAATCGACATCAAAAAGAGTGTCCAAGTTAATCCAACTCCAGAATCGAGTAGTGAAAAGTTTGAATGCGAGAACATAATCAAGCGGAACATGGATAATGAGAAGAGCTCCTCTAATGTTAGTGAATGTCAACCGAAAGCGAAAGAGAAAGAGACAAACACTGACCCCCCCTACCCGGGAACGAGAGGTGAATGACCCCGTAGCCACCGACAGCAGAGAAACAGTGAACGAGCATGAGCCTCAGAAAACAATTGAAAATCTACAGATGGGAACAAATGGAAATGACCAAACTCCGAACAAAACCACAATAACACTGACTCATCAACTTCAAGACTATAAGAATAAACAGAGTAAACTCTTCAAGAGCAAAAAAAAGGCTGAAGTATTGTTAATCGGAGACTCAATGCTTCGTAGAATAAACCCCCTAAAACTGTCTCGCTCCAAACGAATATCCTGTAAAACACTCCCCGGAGCGAAAGCTGAAGACATATGTGAAATTGCAACACAAATTGCCAAAGATCAAGCAGTTACAGAAGTCATCATTCACGTCGGGACAAATAGTCTAAGAGACAGTCAACCCGATGTGATAGCTACAATGATTGAATCTACAGGATTACACCTCATTAGATCCTGTCCATCGGTACAGATTATAACTATCAGCTCCATTGTACCTAGAAATGAGGGATCTACAGTAGATATGAAGCTACAAGAGACCAACGATCGCCTGTATGGTCTCAAGGCAAAGCATGGATGGCACTACATAGACAACGCAAACATCAACTCCAAGTACCATATCGGATATGATGGTGTCCATTTAAACGACGAAGGTGTGAGGATGTTTGCACGGAATCTCATCGGCCACGTACGAGGTATCCGCCAGCCTCGTTATCGGGAGACTTCGGTTGGTCTTTACCATGCCTTTGACCAGGATTTCCCAGAATTAACAACTTCGAGAACGACATATCCACTCTACAGACAAATGAATGATGGTCTACAACATACGATGACAGCTGCTGAATATGAGGATGATGGTCACTATGATTCCCTACCACATCAGAGTTTGGCTCATCAGTATCCTCTCTACAGCGATGCAGTGAAGCGTGACGAATACCATCGACAAGGCTCCTCCAGCACATACTTTGGATGTTACAACTGTGGTGAATACAACCATTCTCGATCAACCTGCCGATATGATACGGTAATACAATGTCACAAGTGTAATAACTACGGCCATAAAGCTAAATACTGTTCAGAAATAAACCAAATTTAACATAATGGCCAAGAAGTGTGCGCCGATAATAACACTCTTCAGTTAAACGACCATGTAGTACATAATATCCTAGATTTGAAGCAAATGACTGAATTTTCTTTTATTCGTAGTGATGACAACAATGAAGAAGACACTAATGACGACGGTATCAGCGATTTTGATGGTATTGAAACTGGCTTCGATGACAACGAGGCAAACTTAAGTGAAGAAATAGAATTAGACTTTGACGATGGAGGTGACTTCGATGAAATTGATGCCAGTGAATCCGATTTTGCTGACAAAAACGAAATAGACATTAATATTGGCAATGTATATGACTCTGATTTAGATACTTGTACATGTAGTCCGGGAACGGAAAAAACCAAATTGTTGCCTAAAAATATTAAAGATAATTGTCTGAGAATAAAAAAGAAGCATGGAATAAGAATAGCTCAATTGAACATTAGAACTCTGTTATCTAATATTGACAATCTTCAATTGATGGTTAATGATTTTAAATTTGATCTTATTGCATTAAATGAAACAAGATTAAGCAGTGAAATAAAGGACGTGCAAATAGGTATACATGATTACTGTATTTATAGGAAAGACCGTAATAAGAATGGCGGAGGGGTTGCAATATACGTTAATGAAAATAAACTTAGCCACAAACTAAGATCAGATCTTCTGGTAAATGATATCGAACTTGTTGCTGTTGAAGTGAAGCAACCTATGTCTTCACCTATGATTGTTTTAGCTTGGTATAGACCCCCTGAAACAAGTATCGAACTATTTAAAGCCATTGAGAATATTTTGTTAAAAATTGACGAGGAACGAAAGGATATCATATTTTTAGGAGATTTCAATTGCAATATACTTGCAGACCCTTTATCGTGCTACACAAAACGATTACTTGAAATTTGCCAAAATTATTCTCTAAGCCAAATGATCAAAGAACCCACGAGGGTAACACCGCTTTCATCTACCCTTATTGATTTAATTTATACTTCTAACTGTGAGAAAGTGGTTGAAAGTGGCGTCATTCATTTAGGAATAAGTGACCACTCACTTGTATATATTGTATGGGGTCGAGTTCGCAAATCATTTCCTAACCATGTTTATAGGACATATAGAACTTATAAGAATTTCAATGTAAATGACTTTTGTGACGATCTAGGAAACATTGATTGGCAAAGTGTTTTTACATGTACTGATGCCGATTCTTCGCTACATGAATTCCAGACAAAGTTTTCAACATTATGTAATTTACATGCTCCGGTCAGAAAAAGTCGTGTAAAAAAAGATCGGAAACCCTGGATAAATGCTGAAATAATTAATCTTATTCATGAAAGGGATAAGTTGAAAGAAACTGCAACGCGAAATAATACTCGTGAGAATTGGAAAGCATTCCGAAAAAGCAAGAATCACGTTATTTATAGAATAAGAACGAACAAAAGAAAAACATTTCAAAAGAATATTAAAGACTCGCAGGGTAATGTTAAGAAAACATGGAAAAATCTTAACATGCTGATACCACGCAAGAATAAAAATGTGAAAATTCAGTGTTTAAAAATTGATGGAGAAGAAATTCATGACACGAAAACAATTTCACAAAAATTGAATGAATTCTTTGTCAAAATAGGTCCTTCACTTGCTAATGTCATTCAATGTACGAGGCACATAAATGCAATCAATAATGTTATGCTATTCTCACCGCATACGCTGACAAATATCTTTCAAATTATCCCAGTAACCATAGATGAAGTGAAAAAACAATTGTTGAAACTATCAAATGACAAAGCAATGGGATGTGATATGATACCGATGAAACTGATTAAGCTGGCAATTTCCAGTATTAATGAACCTTTAACACATGTTATAAATACCTCTATTACTACTGGATGTGTCCCTATCGAA